>PVJN01005333.1:0-82913 GCA_004026805.1 Lasiurus borealis
GTTGTTGGCAATGTCAGGACAGCAGCTCGCTGCTCATCTACACGCTTTCCTATGTGATCAGAAAGCAGAACTGCCCTTTTCCCACTGGAGCAAGAGAAGCAGCATCTCCCTTTCAGGCAAATAAAATCATTTCTTTTTATTGCTGCCTGATGTGCCCTACTTAGAAGCAATTTGCTGTATGGGCTTCATAGCGAAGACCCTGCAGGATTGATTTGCGGTTTTACAATAATGTATGCAAAGCACCAATTAATACCCTAGGCCTCTCTTCAGAATGCCTGGGGAGAGAAGTAAAAGAAGCATCATTGTTTTAAACAGCCGGGACCGCCCTTTCCTAGGGAGGTTTAAAGAAACTTCCAGTCGCTGTGGGTGGGAGAGTCCAAGACTGGCTTGGGACAGCAGGCGATCTGGACACAGGAGTCAGGCTCATGTGGCCAGGAGCTTAGGAACTGTGTGGCTGAGCGTGGGTCTTTAGTCCTTTCCATATTGAGGATGGGGACTTAGTCTACCAGCCAAAGGAGGATTTGGAGGGTGTGTGTGTGAGGGTATTTATTCCTTTAAATTATTCACTCACTAAGTATTTGTGCAGAGCTTCCAGGTGCACTGTGCCAGCCTCGGGAAGGTAGTGCCAAATGAGATCCATCTAGTCCCTGACGTCAGTGAACTGACGGTCCGCAGGGCCCATGAAACAAATCAGAGTGGTCACAGCAGGTGGAGAGGAGGTCACTGGGCCCCTAAGCCAGCCTGGGCACCGCAGGGGACCTCCCTGAAGAAGCGATTTGTGAGAGAGAGGATGAGCAGGAGATATCCAGGAGAGGGTCTGGGAAGAGGTGGGGACTGAGGATGAGAAAGGCTGGGCCCATGTGAGGAGCAGGTCCATGGGAGAGGCAGAGTGGGTGAAGGAGGTAGAGGTGACAGAGAGGTACTGGGCCTCTGAGGAGCTGGGTGCCAGGAGTGCCTGGGGTAACGGGGTTGTGCAGGATGGCTGATGCCTTCGTTCTAGAAACGTCCTGTTTACTGTGTCTGTGGACAGCACAGGGACGTGGTGAGTTTGGTTTGCAGCCTGGGATATAGGCTTTGGGAGACAAAGGAAAAGGATCCAAGTGGGGGGGCAGGTCTGAGCATGAGGAGTGGAGGGCAGCCCTGGGGATCATTACGGGAGCTGAGGCTTCTGTGATGCCGTTACAGCCTGCACCCCAGGCTGGGAGGGCATTGCCAGCATTCCTGGGGCCCACGAGCCACTTGGAGTCTCAGGGGGACCAGAAAGGGTAGGCTGGCCTTCAGACCCTACTGCCCCCATCTTCGAGGTCCTTCTCCCCCTTCATTTGCAGGTGTCAGGGCCAGGATTCCTCCCCCACCTGACAGCCCTATCCTCTGGCTGATACAAGCTGCTAGTGACAGTTGGTTCTGTAAGTTGTCTTTACTCCAAATCCATGAACCTAGAAGTAGCTATTTTGAAGCCATCGTGTGTGGTGATCTGTGATGCGCATCACACTGAGGAAAGGGTACCCCAAGAGGCCCCAGCCCTCAGCAGGAGGGACCAGAGACCCACGAAAGGACAAAGGACAGAGCTACAATTGCCTCAAGGGGCTGGGGGCCGAGCCTGGGCACTCAGAAAAGGGTGGAGAGGAGAGGGTAGAGTGATGGGCTGTGATAAAGCTTTTTAAGGATGGACTGTGATAAAGCTTTCCTGCCTGTGACCCAAACTCAGCACCTCCCACCCTTATTCTCCACAGGAGAACAGATGTCTTTCGAGGGTGCCAGGCTCAGCATGAGGAGCAGGAGGAACGGTATGCTGGACAGCACACGGACCTTATACTCCAGCATGTCCCGGAGCACGGACGTGTCCTTCAGCGAGAGCGTGAGTCTGGGGGCGCGCAGTGTCCTACAGGGAGAGTGTGAGTGTGGGGGTGCCACCTTCCTGCCAGAAAGTATCACTTTGGCACTCAGGATTCTTTGGATACGATGCCCCTTCTTTAGAAAGATGACATCTTTCTAAAATATGTAGTATTTTATCCTATGGGTTATTTTTGTTGAATGGAGAAGCATTTTCTTTTCTGTGTTGTTTCTCATGCAATGCTTTGTAACCTTAATAAGTTGTTGAATAATGTGCTCCTTAACCGACTTTTAGGAAAATGTAAATGCTAACCTTTTAATAATCAGCTTAATATTCAGTGCTCGGTGTTTTGTTTGCAGCCCTGTTGGTTCACCTCAGAAACGATTCTTGATTCTACATCCATTTCTTTTACTCTAAGGCTGGGCCTTGGTTTCTTCTTGCCAAAGCTTCTCACCTATTCCCAGCCAGCGGCCACGCAGCCCTCAGGTTGCACAGACACGTCCATTGTTGCTATTGGATGAGCCAGCCTGGGTGGGGGTGCCGGAGAAGGCTCTCTCCCATATGCTGGACACATGGCTGCGGTTCCATGGGCTGATGTGGGACAGAGGAGCAGACGGGTGCTCCCTGCCCCCTCCTCACACCAGGCTCCTTCTTAGATGTTGCCTCTGGTCTCAGTTGGTCCTGTGAGGAACACATAGGGGACAGGAACGTGGTGGTCTCTGCTATGCTGTCCTCTCCAGCCTTTCTGGATGAAAGCTGACTCAGGTGTTGGTGCACCATGGACCTTGTTCCAGGAGAGGGACTGTCCCTGCCCCCCGTTTTTGTGGTGCATGTCTTGTGATGGTCTCCCTCGGGGTGAGGAGTCAGGGCTGGCGTTGGTGCCAGCAGCCTGACTTGGAAGGACTACCTTGTGTGACGGTCTGAGAATTCCAGCTGCCAGTGCCTGAGAACCTGAGGGCAGTGGATTTGGGTTGCCAAAGCCCCTCTTTCCCAGGGAAGGACAGCCCCTGAACGCTATGACTCACTGCCAGGCATTCTGAGCTTGTAGGTCATTCATGGCATAAGCCTCCCTCTCTCTCCACAAGGGACTCTTTCTAGGTATGTGACCTTGCTGGCAGGGGTGGACATTGTTCCAGAGTGGTCCAACCACATTGCTCACCCATCCACAGAGCGCACCAGCCCACTGCCTTGCCCTTTCATCCACTTTCCGTGTCCCTCACTTGTTCATGCTTCTGACCTGGTGGGTGTGCCATAGGATGTCACTGTGGTCTCCCTTCAGACTTGCCTCATGGCTGTGAGGTTGAGTTTCTGTTCACACATTTATGGGTGTTTGTGTGTCTTCTTTTACTAAATGCCTGCTCAAGTCTTTGCCATTTTCCCATTCGGTTGTGTCTCTCACTCTTGGTAATTTATAGTTCTTCATGTATGCTGTTTGCCAATCCCATGGTTAATACATGTTGCAAGTATCTCCTCCTACTTTGAGGAGTGTATTTTCGAAGTATTTTTAATCTTTTTCCAAAGTATGCTTCTGACAATTAAAGGGAAGCTTGTGGCTTACACAATCTTTTGGTTGCTTCTCAGAATTAGGTCACAGATACCATATCACCTTGTCACTGAAGGGATGAACAGAGCTTTGATAATATATTTCCTTTTGAAAAGCAAGGAGAAGAGGACTAGAATTGGCAATATTGTATTATTTATGCTGAATTATCAACAAATGCTTAAATTCTCCTGGTAGCCTTAGAGATGGAAAAACATAATTTATATATACACTGAGTGGCCAGATTATAATGATCTCTGAACTCATAATAATCTGGCCTCTCAGTGTATATCCTAATAATAAAAGGCTAATATGCAAATTGTCCCCTCGACTAGGAATTCGACCAGCAGGCAGGCTGTCCAACCACCTACGTCCCCTCCCTCTGACCAGGCTAGCCGGATCCCACCCATGCACGAATTCATGCACCAGGCCTCTAATATATATATAGAGAGAGTGGCCAGATTATTATGTGTTCAGAGATCATAATAATCTGGCCACTCAGTGTACATATTATGACTTTTTTACACGATAACTCCAAGTAATTTTTAGAGAAATTTGCATTTAGTTATAAAAATTTAAACTTATGCCTCTTTTTACAAACACTGTGCACTCTAAAAGCATGGATGGATGAGGATGCTATGAATATGTAGTAAAAAGTCTTAGAACCTTTGAAGTAGGCACAGGTCATTTCAGTATTTGTTAGTCACAGCAGTGGGAGGATAAATTGGTAATGTGCTGTCCAATGTTCTTTCTCCAAAGGACTTGGTGAATTTTATTGAAGCAAATTTTAAGAAACGGGAGTGTGTCTTCTTTACCAAAGACTCTAAGGCCACGTAAGCAACTGTTTTCCCTCCATTTTTGCTTTCATGTTAACTACTGTTTCAACAATCAAACAAATGATTACTAGTCCATTATTGAAGTTGTTTCCATCTTGCAGTTCTCAGAAATGGTGCACGAGCAGGAAAAATTTGGCAAGCAGCTTGAAGTTGGTCCCTGGAGTGAAATCATTTTGTTATATATTTTTAGTTTTGGCAGTTATTGGTAAAGGCTCCAAGAGAGGCTGTGGCTCCATTTAGCACTCCCACAAGCCTGGGAACCCCTCTCCCCATCAGAGGCCTGTGGCAATGCATGTTGACATTTTATAGTGGTTGGCAGGTGACATTGGACATGTGCTCGTGTGCAATCGGACTGGCTATCTGTCAGGCCTTCCCTTCTAATTGAGTGTTCATCTACTGTGAGTCTCCCATGTGCTAGAGCATCGAGGCTGGGTTACCAAAGCCTCGGAAGCAACCCCCAGCAGCTCTGCCCGAGGGAGGTCCTCTGTGGACGTTAGTCAATGTGTGAGTGGATTTCCAGCTAATCTGTCCCACAGATGGTGCACATGCACCCCAGTGCACAGTGTGGTCCCACCTCCCTCTCCTCTAGTTCCCCTTTGCCTTTTCTCTTCTACCTGCTGAAGAAGAGTCTAGCTGTTAACTGCTGGAGAGTTGCTGCTATAGTTTATAAATAAAGCACCGACTCTCTGCGGAGCGGAGGTAGGAACAGAGGAGGGTGGAAGGACAAGCAAGAACAGGGGCATTAGAATCAGCCCAAGTACAACCTTGGCATGGCTGCCTGCTCACTGCATGGTTTTGAGCCAATTATTCTCTTTTCTGAACTGAACTCTCTTATCCTAAAATGCTAGCAAAGTATTCGTCATGGGTGTGGTAAGGATTCAGTGGGGTAACACGTAAACACCTAGTATAGTGCCTCAGAGTATAAAAGGTTCTTAATAAATGAGTGTTCTTACTTTGTGTGAAGTAGAAGATGAGCATCAGAAAAACTAAGGCTCTCTCTTTGATCACTGGTATGAGCTTACTCATCAATGTCATTCCGCTCAGGGAAAATGTGTGCAAGTGTGGCTACACCCAGAGCCAGCACATTGAAGGCACCCAGATCAACCAGAATGAGAAATGGAATTACAAGAAACACACCAAGGAGTTTCCGACTGATGCCTTTGGGGATATTCAGTTTGAGACTTTGGGGAAGAAAGGGAAGGTAAGCAATGGTTTTCTACCCTAACTAGCTAATATAGCAATTATTTAGGATAAAAACTTGGGCTACCTCGAGTTACCTTGAACTGTCCAATAGTATGGAGGTGGGAGATGGGTGATCAGTCAAAAAACTATTACAGAAAAAGAGAAACCTTATCTATAATAATAAAAGCATAATATGCTAATTAGACTGGACATCCTTCCAGACGTCCTTCTGGACCAAACCTGGGCTGTGAGGGATGCCTGGGTCCCAGGTGCCAGAGAGAAGCTGCTGCTGGAAGCCAGGAGAAGAAAGGCCTAGTCTTGCATGAATTTCGTGCATCGGGCCTCTAGTAAAAGTATAAAAGCTATGGTTAGATTATGTGCAACTGGAAAGTTGGCTTTGCAAGAAAGGCCTTTGGAACCTCAGGTGATGACCGGTTCCGCACCCAGCAGACTGTGCACACTGCAGGCACTCCTGTGAACCCTATTCTGACTCTCACTGCTGCAAGAGGATTGATGAACACTTTCGTGAATTGTCCTGTTTCATTTGGCATATGGCATTCTTGAGTATGCATATGGCCCTGAATAAGATCTACACACACCCACTACACACCCCACCCACTTTGCAGGCTCTTACCTGGAATTTTACAGCAAAATTAAATGATCATTAACAGTGTCTCCTCAAATCCTCCCATTTCCTCTATTCAATGACAGAAACACTCACAGGGGACTGAAAGCCTGGGCCTAGATCCCTCCATCCACCCCCCTACTCCTACCCTAAGCCCTGTCCTTGCAGCCTTGGAAGGTGACCCAGCTCCCTGCACTGCTGTCTCTTCCCAGGATCTCTGCCCTGGATGGGCCAGCACTGTGTCTAGCCTCTCACAGCTCCCCCTCCTTCAGCCTTGTTCCTCAGTCTGTAGTCACCTCTATTCCTGAAGAAAACCCTAAAACCTAACTAAACCCCACCCATGTCTGCTCTGCTGAAAACACTGCACAGGTGTCCTTAGGATATTGTCCCAAGTCCTCCAGCTGGCTTGGAGGGCCCTTTGGTGGTACCCGCATGCCCCCAGATTGCTGCTCTTGGTCCACTTCCCCATGGGGACTCTCCTTAGCTGGGTCTCATAGGATCAGGTAAGCCTGGGGATCCCTGGGGGTCAGGAGAACACATGCCCTTTCCGTGACTCTTTCCCTCTTCCCACAGTATATCCGATTGTCCTGCGACACTGACGCGGAAATCCTGTACGAGCTGCTGACCCAGCACTGGCACCTGAAAACACCCAACCTTGTGATTTCTGTGACCGGAGGTGCCAAAAACTTTGCCCTGAAGCCACGCATGCGTAAGATCTTCAGCCGCCTGATTTACATCGCTCAGTCCAAAGGTGCGCTCGTCTTCCGGGACAGAACGGAATTCTAATATGCAGTTCGTGCGCAGAATCCAGATGCTCTAGAATTAGATAGTTAATCATTCTTTGGTAAAAAGTGAGGGCCTTCAATGAATGGACAGGGAGCTCTGGCAGGTGTGGGGGTGCTGTGGTTCACAAACTAACTTTACAATCAGTGTTAAGGTGCTTCCTTGTGGGCAATTTAATGTTTTCTTTAAGCATCTAAGCTTTAATTTTCTTATTCCTACATAAAATATTTTACCCAGAATATTCTGAAAAATCAAAATTTATTTATTTACTCTTTATATCAAGGATGGGCTTTTGGAAATAGCAGGCCATAACCACCAGATTTGATGGAGATCAAAACAAATACCTGGGGCTTTATTATTTGAAATATTAGCTTAGCATTTTTTTATTTTTTAAAAATATTTTGATTTTTAGAGGAAGGAAAGAAGAGGGAGAGAGAAAGAGAGACATTGATGGCCGCCCCTCATGCCTGATATGAGGGATCGAGCCTGCAACCTCGCATGCACCCTGACCAGGAATTGAACCAGCAACCTTTTGAAACATGAGATGGCCAGGGCAGCATTGTTTTCTTTTTAACATTTTATTATGAAAATTCCTTCGCAAGAATTGTAAGAATAATACGATGAATGTCTATAACTCTTCACTTAGATTCACCAATTGTTAACATTTTTCCACAATTCTCTTTCTATAAATATCTACATGTTGTGATATTTTTGGAATCATCTGAGAGGAAGTTGTAGGCATCATGACAAAACCCTTGGCCTGGAACATATACTGAGGTGATGTGAGGGGCCAGAGCTGGGAAGTCAGTAATCTGCCTGCACTCTGTGTGGGCCACGGGGGGTGCTATTTCACTTCCCATGGCCTCATTTGAAAGGGCCAACTGTGAGCACAGGATGGGAACCTTACTCAGAGCCAGCTGAGCTTTTGCTTTCTCCCTTGTTGATAGGCGCTTGGATTCTCACTGGAGGCACCCATTATGGCCTGATGAAGTTCATCGGGGAGGTGGTGAGAGACAATACCATCAGCAGGAATTCAGAGGAGAACATTGTGGCCATTGGAATAGCGGCATGGGGCATGATCTCCAACAGGGACACACTCATCAGGAATTGTGATGTTGAGGTATGGGCGGGATGGGAGAAGGTCTGTTAGGTCACATGGGAGAAAGATGAGGGTGTGGGGCTCTGACCTGATGTTGGGGCTCTGTGATGGTTAACTCATGGGAAAGTTGGCCTTGCAAGAAAGGCCTTTGGAATCTCAGGAATTAAAAGCAAGGATGACATAATTTAAGAATTCCTGGGAAGGAGCTGCCAATGGATATGTTCAGTTCATTAAAATCTTTTCCCACCTGCTCTGACTGGTGTCTCAGTTAGTTGGAACATTGTTCTGTATACCAAAAACTTGCAGGTTTGATTCCCAATCAGGGCACATACCTAAGTTGTGGGTAGATCTTTATTTGGACAGATATGAGAGGTAACCGATCAATGTTTCTCTCTCTCTCCCACTCATTCCTTCCATTCTCTCTAAAAAAAATCAACGAAAAACAGTCTTCAGGTGAGGATTAACAACAACAAATTGACTTTCTAATCTCTAAACCCTGGCACAGGTATTTCCGTATGATAGATTGTAAGCAAATATATATTTGTGCATATCAATGTCCACCTCTACCTGTATACAGCTACACAAATACATGTGTATGTATATTTGTATATATGAATGTGAATATATATGTGTGTGTCTGAATGTGTATATATACATATATAAATATATACATACTATGTGCTATCCTTTTCTGAATGCTATCAATTTCAATGAACATACTCAAAAGAGCACAGGTATTGGAACAAGAACTGGATGTAGAAGCTGATCTTTGCACTGTCACTGGTCACTTTGTGATAAAAGGCAAGTGACCCAATCAATTTCTTTATACTAAAATGAAGGCCTGTCCTATAAGATCTCTAAGATGTTCTGAACTTAAGAATCTGGGAAGAAGTATCAATGTAGCTGAACGCAAAAGATTAGCCTTCAGAGGAACCTATAAAAATACCATCACACATCTTGGCCGACAAACAGAATCTCAAAGACAAGCTTCTGTGTGCTTTCCAGGGCTACTTTTCAGCTCAGTACATTATGGATGACTTCAAGAGGGACCCTCTGTATATCCTGGACAACAATCACACCCACCTGCTGCTGGTGGACAACGGCTGCCATGGACATCCCACAGTGGAGGCGAAGCTCCGGAATCAGCTGGAGAAGTACATCTCTGAGCGTACCATTCAAGGTTAGGACTCAGGGAGCGGGACACTGGACAAACATACTAATAAGAGCAGCAGCAGTAGCATCAACAACAGTAGCGACCAGTTATTGAGTGAAGCATGGTGAACCCATCCGATTAATCCTATTCTCAAAGAAGAGCTATTATTTCTCTTTTCTTCAACATATTAGGAGTGCTTTGCCGGGGTCACTGTGATAGATACCCTTCAACAGGCTGGAGCAATGACAATTGCTGCCTTGACCCCCTCTAGTGTCTTAGGATAGAAAGCCTGCTATCTCTTCTGCTAGACAAGAGTTCAGAATAAATAAAATCCCTGATGGCAAATATGAGCTCACAAAACAGTGTCATTAGCTGGCATAGAAACAATAAAAATCAACCTGCTAGTTTAATAGTTGAGTGGTTTACTTCTTTGTATCGTGGCTACTTCTATGTAAAAGAGCCACCTAATAAGGAGAGAATTTATTTGCCATGGAAAATGAACCACTCTCTTTCTTCCTGTTTTAAGATGTGTTCTATTGTGGAACCAGATTTGCTCATGATGTAGTGATCTATTTCATAAAAGGGAACTGCTGGAAATATTCTCAGCTTTACACTTTCATCAATGGAACATATAAGAAGGAAAGACATTTCTATATCCAATGCTCTCCCTTGAGAGAATAAATAGTTATGCAAATTTTTCACCAGTTTAGAAAAGCATAGGATTATGCAAATGAGTGAGTGTTTTATTGTAAGGATAAACTTGAACCTGGCCTAATATGTGTTAGCAAAAGTAAATCATTTACAGACTTTAGCATTTTAAATACCAGTGACAAATTGCAGCATGACCTGCATCATGCTCTTAACAGCTTGAGATATAAAGACACATCTAGCATGATGTAGGGATAAATAGTGAAGTCCGTGAGGTTTGTAGCCATCATCCCATGCCCAGGGTTCACAGAAAAGAAGCTCCTAGTCCTACTCTCCCTGGTCGTAGGTGTCCTTTTATTTTATTTTTTTTAAATAAAGAATAGGTATTGTTTATTTGGTTAAAATATTTTATGTGTATCATTATTTTCAAATGTGGGATTGTGACCAAAATGTAGATGGTTATAAAGAATTTATCAAATAGATTATTGTACACTGAGTATTTCTAATGAGTCCTAAAATAAGTTTTACGTTTATGTTTTACAGATTCCAACTATGGTGGCAAGGTTCCCATTGTGTGCTTTGCTCAAGGAGGTGGAAGAGAGACTTTAAAAGTGAGTCTTAGTTTGGCTTTCTAGAAGATTGGTTAACAAGCTCACTCATCGAATTTGTATTTTCAGGGTTTGGGGACTCACCTAATCTAACCTGACTGTTTTCATTAGAGCAAGTCAGTAGCATCTTTCCCACAACACAGTGTTTCCCTACCAGGCTTAGGTTTTCTCCTCAGCTAAGATTTAGGAAGAGAATTTGCAGTGACATGACCAGTCTGAATACTTATTGTTGGCTTTGGCTATCAGCCTGCCAAAGAGAAGGGTTGGCATGAACTCATGACACTTAGGATCATAACCAGCATGTATCTGCATGCCACCCCATCTGTGTGGAGATGAGTTGTGATCAGACACACAAAGACTGACATCAAAACCCTGTCCCATATATTGAGCTTACCCACCCACATGCTTCCTTTATATGCAAAGTTTGAGTGTCCTATGTGAAGGAATCTGAAACCCTAAGTGATCCCGAGATCATGGAAAGCTTCTAGAATGATTCTGACCTGCATTGTTGAGCAGTGAGCAAGAATTCTGCTTCCCACTGTAGACTTGACATTACTGATCTCGTCTTGCCTGCAGCTAGACATCTGTTCCAACTTCTCAGAGAGCATTAGTGTGACCACATGTGGGTGAGTATTCAAAGGGATGAGCATCATATTCATGATCGCACCTTTCTAGGAATAGGACAGCATAAGCAAGTAATTTTACTTCTCTCTTTCAGTTAATTTCAAGGTGGGCTTGCATATCCTCCATTTCCCCTAACCTAATGTTTTAACTCTAAGACAGGGTTAGATTACAAATACCCAAGGTCCTTGACCTTCTCTCCTCTTTTTACCAGAGTTTATCTCTACAGTTACAAGCAATTTCTGTCAAAGTTATTTGGAACTTTATAATCTAGCACTTCTCTTTGTTTATTCTTGTATATAACAGCTAGAGTTCAGTGCATGAATTCATGTACCAGTGGGGTCCCTCAGTCTGGCCTGCACCTTCTCACAATCCAGGTCCCCTTGGGGGATGTCAGAGATCTGGTTTTGGCCTAATCCCCACAGGCCAGGCTGATACCCCACTGGTACACAAATCTGTTCACCGGGCCTCTAGTCTACTCTAATAATAGAGGAATATGCAAATTTGTCCATTACAGCATCACATCATGACCAGATCAGCAGGCTGTGTCCCTGCCCTCTGCTCAGGCAGCTGCAAGGCCCAGGATAGGATAGGATATGATAGGAGGGGATAAGAAAGGAGAGGGAGATGAAGGCAGGCTTGTATGTAGACAGGCCAAGAGGAGAAACAGAAATACAGAGAGGGAACAAGAAAAAGATGCAGGAGTAAAAAAGGGAAGGAAACCGTATGTGAAAGGGGTTGGTGTCTTCAGAGGGGAAGGGGTGCAGAGAGAAAGAAGGAGGTAAGAAAAGCAGGGATCAGTCCTAAACTGGCAGTTGGACATTCCCTGAGGGCTCCCAGATTGGAGAGGGTGCAGGTCAGGCTGAGGGACCCACTGCCCCCCATGTACCAGGCCTCTAGTATGCATATAAGATCTTTAGTTAATCTTTTCTCATCCTCTCCCCTCCCCCTTTCCCTTTGAGATTCATCAGTCTCTTCATGTTGCCATGCGTGTACATTGAGCATCTGTCTCTGGATATCAGTGCGCATCATAGCAACCGGTTGAGCAGTTGAATAGTCGAATGATCACTTAGGCTTTTATATGTATAGATGATTTTTCATTCATTCATCAACAGGTATTTGTTGAGCATCTGCTATAAGATCTATTACGGAAACCATCCTATCTAATAAAGAGAGGATATGCTAATTGACCCTCACGCCATTGCAAAGATGGTGGCACCTACAACCAATAAGGAGGGAATATGCTAATTGATTGCCATGCCCTCAAAGATGGCCGAGTCCACAGCCAATAAGGAGGGAATATGCTAATTGACTGCCATGCCCTCAAAGATGGTGGCGCCCACAGCCACAAGATGGCGGTGCTCAGTCCCCTCAGCCCTGCCGGGGTAGCAGGCATGTGGCAAGGCTGGGCCTGGCCACTATACATGCCTGCCTCCAGAGTCCCCCAGTCCCCTCAGTCACCCAACTGCCTAGGGCTGGCCTGAGACACAGGCAATTCTCATATGGTGGCTGCCCAGCTGCCCAGGGCTGGCCTGAGGTGCAGGCAAGCCTTGGATGGCGCCTGCCCAGCCGCCCAGGGCCACCTGAGGCTCAGGTAACCAGGGCTGGCCATGGTTTGCACTGCTGGTAGTGGCAGTAGCAGAGGTGTGATGGGGCATCACCTTCCCCTGATTGCTGGGTCATCTCCCATCCCTGAGAGCTCCCAGACTGTGAGAGGGGGCAGGCAGAGCTAGGGAAACCCTCTCCAATACATGAATTTTCATGCACCGGGCCTCTAGTTGTTAAATAAAACTCTTCTGGGAAAGACTTTCCAGAGGAAAATTAAAATAGAGATTTTTTTTTTCTATGTGAAATTATCAGTTTGAAGAAATAGCAGTCACATAAAAGAAGAAGAGAATGGAGAGAAAGTAACTGAAAGATGATTACATTTACTATCTTTCTCTGAAATTTTTGATTTAGAATTCAGCTTTCCAGACAGCTGCTGCAGGCCTGGGATGCTGCATTTCTGCAGCCTTTTCCAGGAATGTCTGCTCAGCCAACTCACAGCCCAAGGCACAGAGCACAGAAGAGAGGAGGAGAAGAGGGAGGACACCAGCTCTTTGTCCCTCCTCTCTTAGCGCCCTCTTTATCACCCCTACTACCGCCCAGCACTGCCCTGACACCCATAGCTGGTGCAGGGTGAGGTGGAGAAATATCCCAGCTGGTCTGTGGAACAACCCTCTGTTCACTCTGATGAAGAGACCACACATTGTAAGGGCAACATCTGTTTTAAACAAAGTGTTTGGTCTTGGCTAAAGGAAGATGCTTCACAGCTCTGTACCAATATGGTGTCACTATCAAGGGATTAAAATCCTCATACCTGATTCTCTTGTGCTGGCTGCTCTGGTCTTTATACAGGATGTGAAAGTGTGATAGGTGTGTATCCAGGAAGCATTTTTTTTTCTCTTTTAATGAAAGGGGCAAGGGAAATTAGTTGAGGAGGGAAATATGAGTCAATATCACACAATGTGGCTGCTGCTTTGAAGGTGTTTTCAGACCTTAAGAGTATGAATATTGCTAACCTTCATCAGAGAAGCTAGCAACCATAATGTCAAATGCTGTCACTTAAATCTATGGTGTCAGTATTTGGAATGATAGGTTTTGTACACAAGGATATTTTGAAGCATTTATTGATGGAAAACTTCAATTAATCATATATATCCTTATTATGAATTTTGGCATAAGTACTTTTCACATTCAATAGCAATAGCAAACATTTTGTTTGCTTCTGATCAAGAGTAAAACCCCAAAGGGAAATGCAGGGATGACATGTCAATGTGTTTGGTTAACCACCTTGACTTAGAGTTTTGGTCCCAAGCTGGGTTTCTGGTTGTTGTATCTCTTCCATCTGACCGACTCTGTCTCCCCTCTCCCAGGCCATCAACACCTCCATCAAGAGTAAAATTCCCTGTGTGGTGGTGGAGGGCTCGGGGCAGATTGCCGATGTGATTGCAAGCCTGGTGGAGCTGGAGGACACCCTGACCTCTTCCATTGTCAAGGAAAAGTTGGTGCGCTTCTTACCCCGCACCGTGTCCCGGCTGCATGAGGAGGAAACGGAGAGCTGGATCAAATGGGTGAGTGGTGGGGGAGACTTCAGAGGATTCAGAAAAGGGAAGCCAAGTTCATGGGAAGGGAGAACACCCTACATGCATACCTCCACCAGCAGCTGTGGCTGTTTTACTCAGTGACTTTGAAATTGTGCCATGGCTAAACAATTTCTTGGTCGAAATGGAAGCCCCCACAAGTTCAATGACTTGCCAAGCTTCCGTACCTCATAAAGGGCATCACCTGGGTTTACACTCAAGTTTGTCTGTTTGCAAAGCTGGCCATCCCTCTTTTTTTTATTTTTTAGAAAAAAAATGTTATC
Organism: Lasiurus borealis; assembly: GCA_004026805.1. Taxonomy (NCBI): domain Eukaryota; kingdom Metazoa; phylum Chordata; class Mammalia; order Chiroptera; family Vespertilionidae; genus Lasiurus; species Lasiurus borealis. The sequence continues at coordinate 14,336 of PVJN01005333.1, forward strand.
CTTACCAGAGGAGATGTTTTTATTAATTAGAGAGAGAGAGAGAGAGAGAGAGAGGAAGAGAGAGAGAGAGAGAGGTGAAAGAGAAATATGGATCGGTTGCCTCCCCTACATGCCCAACTTGCTTCCTCCTCTAGAAGTAGCGCTTTCTCCCCAAGCTCTCCAATGGCTGAAACCATGGAATTAGGGGGCTCTGCCTGTTCCCCAGAGAAAATTCCCAAGGGATGATATAGCAGATCCCTTCTTTATTCACCCAATCACTGAGTCTTGGCTCTTGGTTCTTGTTCATATTGAACCTTCTCTGCCTATAGGTTAAGCCCTTATGACCGCACTTAGAGGATTTTATTGCCCTTTTCTCATTTATTCATTCACTCAGCAATAGAATACCGTGTGCTAGGCTTGGACACACACACACACACACACACACACCTGTCAATGGGCCCCTCAGCTTTTTGTTACATGTGTCCTTATATAACCTGTATTCTCACTGTGGTCAAAGACTTCTCATTTCCAATTTAGAAATTAGACTCTATGGGCATAGGAACTTTAGGTGGGGGAAGGAGATCTGGAACTGCCCTGTAGATGGTATTTAATTAAAAAAAAAGTAGAATAAAAGGTTTTTAACCAAAAGTGTGAATTTATACTCCTAATGTCTAAAACCAATTGGCTGACAACTCTGTTCTTTAAATGTTCAGCTCAAAGAAATTCTCGAAAGTTCTCACCTGTTAACAGTTATTAAAATGGAAGAGGCTGGGGATGAAATTGTGAGCAATGCTATTTCCTATGCTTTGTACAAAGGTGAGTAAAAATAGCCACTCTGGAAGCCTCAGCTTTGTGTTGCTTCCTGAGACTTGCTTGCATTTATGTTTTAAATGGCTTTATTGAAATAGAATCTTGTGCTTAGTTTTGATTATAATAAATTAGAAGCTACAATAACTACTGTTGACCCACTGAGTTAAATTTCCTTCATTACATACACTGAGTGGCCAGAGTATTATGATCTCTGAATGCATAATAATCTGGCCACTCAGTGTTTATCCTATATAATAAAAGACTAATATGCCAATTGTCCTCTCGATCAGGAGTTCGACCAGCAGACAGGCCAGCCAACCACCCGTGTCCCCTCTCCCCTGGTCAGGCTGGCCAGACCCCACCCTTGCATTGAATTCATGCACCAGTCCCCTCTAATGTATATATATATGCGCGCGCGTGCACACACACACACACACACACACACACACACACACACTGAGTGGCCAGATTATTATGATCTCCGAACACATAATAATCTGGCACTCCATGTATTTTTAATAGAACAAACATTTTTATGTCATTAAAATGCTGTCAGATCCAATCATAGCACTCTTCAAAGACATGTCTCTAACAGTGGCTTAAAATTATTTTTTGTGTGTCAGACTCCCCTGATAATGTGATAAAGCCATAGGCGTTTACCCTTGGGTTCCACATATGTGCACACACACCTCACACAGATTAGCATTTTGCATCAGTTTCAGGGTTTACACATTTCCTGGAGCTGAGGAGTAAAGTTCTGGTTAAAATTCTCACCTATGATCTTGGCTAGAATTCCATGAAGGTGAATGTTACCTGAAGTAAATAGAACCTTGGCAAAGACCATTCTAGAGTTGAGCTTCCTGATTATGGCTGTAAGGTTTGCAGAGCAGGGCAAGACACATAGGAAGTAAGATTTAAACATTCCCTTTTTATTGAAATTATTCTTATTGTGCTTACCAGAAAGTTGGTTGTAAGAATACTTATTAAAATAGGATTATATCTCTAGGGAAACATAGATCAGAATATATTAGCTCTGGAAAAGACAAGTAGAACATTGTTGTAATATGGCATTATTTCATAGATTTAGGTGTAGTATAACTCAGAGATGGTCCTTGAAATATCACATTTATGGAATCTGAGTCTATGGAAAAATATCAATATACCATTTACATGGTTAGAATATGAAGTGGAAAGACATTATTACCACTTGAATTGATCCTCATTATATATTTTGGGACATTCAGAATATTGATAAGAATGAGTGAAAATAAAGCGAAAGGACAGTTGTGTCTGCTTTTTGAAGAATATGCTTGGAATCCCCTGGGGAAAAGAGCTCTGATAATGGGCCATATTGAATGGCTCTGGCCCTTTTATTTCTGGGCCTTTGGTGGTTGACTCTGCTGCTCTCTTGTAGCCTTTAGCACCAACAAGCAGGACAACTGGAATGGGCAGCTGAAGCTGCTGCTGGAGTGGAACCAGCTGGACCTGGCCAACGACGAGATTTTCACCAATGACTGCCGCTGGGAGGTGTGTTAGCTATTTCAGCCTCAGGTCTGGTCAATTTCTGACAAGGTCTCTGGTATTGGCTCTTGTAAAGGGTTGTTTTTCTAGTCCATCAATTTTGCCAGACCTCCCTTTCCCCCTTTGTGGTATGGGGTGACAATATTGACTTAGTAGGTTTGTTGAGATGATAATAAATGCATTGATGGGAGAACTCTCAGTCCATGAATGCCATCCACATTTATAGCCTTCAGCCATGAAGTGAGAGCCGCTTCTCTACCCAGGTACAGAGGTGCAGCTCACCTGGCAGTGGGTGATAGAGAAAATATGTGCCACATGATTGGAATGGATGTCAGCAATAGCTTTACTGAAAATGAAGACAGCTAGACTCATTTTGCTCCCTGCCCCATCTACCTAGCCAGGTTCTGATAAGAGAATTACCAGCAGTAAGATGCATTGGAGAAGGTAGCACAAGTTGGTTGAAGACACACAGTGAGTGTCTTAGAGCTAAAGGATTGGGTCTCCTGCCAAATGAACACCTCCAATATGGAAGTTTTATGTTAAAAAAAACACCATTTTAACCCAATATAGTGACTTTTCTCACTTGCAGTTTGGTCAGAGTTATAAAACAACACTTTCCAGGGACATTTTTTTATGTACAACTGCAGTTAAATCAGCCATGGGAGCTCTGTTTTGTAGGAACTATCTTTGCCATCATACTTGGACCTGCAAGGCTGAGGGTGTCTTTGTTCTCAGCTCCTTCTGAATTAATCTGAGTCACTCGTGAGCAGCTGCGATTTATTTAATTTTATACACGTATGCATAGATTTGAAGGTGCATGCGTTTCAGAACTGGCATCCTTTGCAGCCAGGTTCAGAAACTACTTTTAGGCCTACTGTTGTATAATCAATGATGAAGACTTGATTTATATTAACAGGTAATAAATTTTAATAAAAGAATGCAAATAAAATAATGACTTATGGATTTTTAAATTATTCATTCCTGCAGCAAACATTATCTTGTGTTTGGTCTTTGCATTTAATCAACTGCATTACACATGGCAAAGCTTTAGTTAGTTGAGGGAAAGTATAAGTAGATGTAGTTAATTGATTCATAAATGGATCCCTGTGTGAGAAATGGTCTATTTAAGTAAGGTCATATGGTATAAATAAACATAAACTCAGGCACATATTGAACGGTGCATTTAATTTCATTAACTCAGCCTAAGACAGTGAAGGAGGAAGGGCATAATGGCTAAGCCCTTATGTGAGTTGTATGGATGGACTCTGGGGGCAGCCCATTGGCCTGACTTAACCTCTGCAAGGCATTTAATCTCTTCATACCTCATATCTCTCCAATGTGTTGTGGTGGAGCCTCCTCATGCTAGCTTGCAAGAGCTGACTGCTAAGGCTTTAGAGATTTTATGAGTCAGTAATTAAATACCATCATTATTAAAATTCAACTATAGCCCATCCAGGGTGACTCAGTGGATTGAATGTTCCCTCCATGTACCAAAAGGTCATTGGTTTGATTCCTAGTCAGGGCATATGCCCAGGTTTTGGGCCTAATCCCTGGGAGGCAGATGATTGATGTTTCTATCTCATCAATGTTTCTATCTCCTTCTCCCTTCCTTTCTCTAAAAAAAAATAAAAAAAAATCAATAACATTTAAAAAAATTCGATTACATAGACTTAGAACTAAATACATTTTATTAAAACACAAAGGAAGTACATAGTCAAAACTCACTGCTTTCAAATTATTTTACTACATTTATTATTGTCTAGGCTCTGGGCATTATTTCTGTCTATTGCATCTGCATACTGGAAATAGTGCAAGTGTTATGCTACTCCAGGTCTATTTTCAGTTCTGCATTTAATGATGGCACGTTGTCAGCTGGAAGTTAGCCACAGTGGGAGCATTTACACAATAGGAATTGGCAAGACTACAAAGTGGGGTCTGTTATTTTCTTCCAGAAAACTGGTTGCTAAACATTTACCAGCACACCACTGCTCATTTGAAAATGGAAATGATAATAGCAGTACCTACCTCATTGGGATGTTACAATGATTATATTAGATAATGTTTCTGTAGTGCTTAGAAGCATTGGCTCATATTAAATGATATATAAGTATTTGTTTAAAACTATATAAAAATTATTGGAATAATGGTAATGTTGGTGTGAACTTTTACATCACACAAAGCAGTCTCATAGTGTTAGTTCACTTGCCCCTCACACAGACCCATAGGGGACTTTCTCACTTCCCTGGTTAACAATCCAGAGATTCACGAGTACCACAGGAGGGGTATAATGTATAATTTTTTAAAAAAAGTATGTTTTTATTTATTTCAGAGAGAGAAAGGGATAAGGAGAGAGGGATAGAAACATCATTGATGAAAGAGAATCATTGATGGGCTACCACCTGTATGCCCTTACTGGGGATTGAGCCCACAACCAGGGTATGTGCCCTAACCAGGACTTGAACTGTGACTTCCTGGTTCAAAGGTTGACACTCAACTATGGAGCAACACCAGCCAGGTCCCATTCTTTTTTTTTCTTAATTATTGGATAAATCTTTATTGTTCAGCTTATTACATTTGTTTCTCTTTTTTTCCCCCATAGTTCCCCTCCACCCAGTTCCCATCCCTCCCTCTAACCTTACCTCCCCCGCATTGTCCTCATCCATAGGTGTATAATTTTTGTCCAGTCTCTCCCTGCACCCCATTCACGCCTTAACCCCCTGAAAATTGTCAGTCCATTCCCTTTCTATGCTCCTCATTATATTATATTCACCAATTTATTCTGTTCATCAGATTTTTAATTCACTTAATTTTTAGATTCCCTTGTTGATAGATATGTATTTGTTGTTCATAATTTTTATCTTTACCTTCTTCTTCCTCTTCTTAAAGAGTACCTTTCAGCATTTAATGTAATACTGGTTTGGTATTGATTAACTCCTTTAGCTTTTTCTTATCTGTGAAGCTCTTTATCTGCCCTTCAATTCTGAATGATAGCTTTGCTGGGTAGAGTATTCTTGGTTGTAGGTTCTTGCTTTTTATCACTTTGAATATTTCTTGCCATTCCCGTCTGGCCTGCATAGTTTTTGTTGAGAAATCAGCTGATGGGTGTTTCCTTGTAGGTAATTAACTGTTTTTCTCTTTGTCTTTTGCTCTTGGTATTTTAATTATGATGTGTCTTGGTGTGATCTTCTTTGAATTCCTTTTATTTGGGGTTCTGTGTGTTTCCTGAACTTGTAAGTCTATTTCTTTCACCAGATGTGGGAAATTTTCAGTCATTATTTCTTCAAATAGGTTTTCTGTATCTTGCTCTCTCTCTTCTTCTCAGACCCCCATAATCTGATGTTGGTATGCTTGAAGTTGTCCCAGAGACTCCTTACACTACCTTCACATTTTTGGATTCCTTTTTCTTGCTTTTCCAGTTGAGTGTTTTCTGCTTTATATTTCAAATTTTTGACTTGATTCTTGCATGCATCTAGTCTGCTGTTAGGTCTCTGTATAATATTTTTTATTTCAGTCAGTATATGTTTAATTTCTAGTTGATCCTTTTTCATCTCTTGTTGGGTCTGCTAAATTTATCCATCTTTTCTAGGAAATTCTTGAAAAACATTATAACCGTGGTTTTGAACTCTATATCCAGTCATTTGTTTTTCTCCATTTCTTTTGTTTGTGATCTTTTCCCTTGTCTCCACATTTTCACTATGCCAGGAGAACTTCTGTGTTGGAATCAGCCTTATGATACAAGGCTTGCAAAACTGCTAAAGCCTCTCTGTTGAGTTTGGATGGGGTGGAGTCTCAGAGTGCCTTGGCTTCCAGTCAGCCCTGCCCTTTGCACCCCTGGGTCTCAAGTGTCTCTCGGTAATCGCTGGAGCCATTTCTGTGCGCATGCTCACATGTGGCTCTAGACTGCTGCCTTTCCAGCTTCCCTGCACTCCGGGACCCGTATGAGTCTGGGGCTCAGTGCCATTAGAAGTGGTGTAGTGGGGAGGCTCTGAGTCCTGCCCAATAGAGAAAGTCAGCGGCACAATCAGCAAACGGTCTTCTGTGTGCAGTTGTGTGCGCGTCCCCAGACCTCTGCCCTTTCATGGCTCCCCTAAATTTCCATGCACTCCTCCTTTTTCAAAGTCCAGACTCTCTCCGTATGAGTCTCGCCCAGAATTGGGGTTCAGTAATGTAGGATAAGAGGTTCAGTGCAGTTGGGAGTCTCCATCTCCCTCCTGCCAGAGGAAGCCAGCCAGACCCTCCAGCACCTGCTCTCTCCATGTGTGTGTCTCCATACCTCAGCTTTTTGTAGTATCTCTGAGTCTCTGTGAGCCACTCTCTTTCCTTCTTGTTGTAGAATTTCCATTCAGCCAACTTTCCTGTGGTTCTGGATGATATCCATTCTGTCTTTTAGTTGTAGTTTTGAAATTGTTGTGTGAGGCAGCAGTTTAGGTGTTCATCTATGCCACCATCTTGGTTTTTGCTCTGGGCCTCATTTTTTTTGAGAGCCTGCTCTGACCTTGAATTTCTGAAAACATCTTGACCTATGTTATTTCATTTCCACAAGCACCTACGTATTTTCTAGAAGAGCAGACTGAGGCTCAGGGAAAATTTTGCTATACTGAGATTCAGATCACACATCTGGGTACTTGTAGCAACAAGGTTTGGAAATAAAGATGTGTCAGTGGTTCTCAAAATATGGTCCCAGACCTGTGGCAGCTCAGGAATGACCTGGGAACCTGTTAGCAAGACAGATGATCAGACTCTGTCTCAGGCTTGTTAAAGGATGGATTTGGAGGTTGACTCTAGCACCCTGTATTTAGTAAGCCTCTGGATGACTCTGGTTGATGTCTGAGGACTACTGCTCTATGCTATCAAGTGTTTGACCAGTGTAAAGTCAAACAGATTGAGAAGGAATTGTGAAACTGGGTACAAGGCACACATTCCCTGAGGATAGAGGAGAAAGGGCAGCTGCCTTCCTTAAAACAGCCACCTCCCCCCTCCCTGTCCTGCCTGGAGCCACAATGTGGGGCCTCGAAGGATCCTTGACTGTATCCTCTGTAGGCAACATGTGATTCCCAGGAATCCAGCACTAGATAGCAACCACCGAGGCTGCCCTTAGCAGGAGACATTCACTACACCAGGGCCAGAGGAGTTTCAGGGGTAAAGTAGGCTGGATGGATAGCAGTGAGGATTGGTGGGGCCCCTGGAGACTGGAGGACCCAGGTTCCAGGAGCAGCTTCCAATCAGATCCATGATGGTACTCCATGTTGTCCAGGCTTCTGGATTTCAATGCTGGAAAAGTGGATTTGTATGAACTTTCTAATTTTTAATGTTGGCAATTGAATTGAATTGTAAGAAATACTATGGAAGACAAACAGAATATATCTGAAACCTATTGTGACCTGTAGAACACCAGTTTCTCTCTGAACTAAATGGTGCTTGTCCTTTATTAACATTCCCAATGTGCTTCTCTGGAATAGGTTTTATCAGGAGCCCAGAAAGTAGAGCTAAAGATAAATGATAACTAGATACAAATGTCAAGTATTTCAGTGATGCTCTTATACAACATGATCAGGTATGTTCTTGGTGGCATGTGGCTTGAAGGACAGCAGAAGATCCCATGACCCAGAGCAAGGTGTTGGTTATTGGTGGCTCACAATCAGTGTCCACTGGAGACTTCAGGGAAATGGTGTGAGCTGTACATTCCCCACTCCCTGAGTGCTTACCTTATGCCAGGCTCTGGGATAAGTCCTTGACCAGCATCATCCCTGCATCGGTGTAATAATCTCCACCTTACCAAAGCAGGAGGCCAAGTCACATCCAATCCCACATCTAGCTGATATTAAAAAATCCTACTTCCACTGAGTGAGAATTATAATCTAATATTGTATTTCAATGGAAAGATGTATTTTATTTCAAGATGGGAGCTCAGGAGAAGTTGAAGATCCTACTACTTTGTGGCTGGAAATATGTGTCTGAGAAAGGCCTTGTGCTTCCTTTCCTGGGTCCAGGGCATGAGTACTCACTCTCTCTGCTCTTTCTCCTCAGTCCGCCGACCTTCGGGAGGTCATGTTCATGGCTCTCATAAAGGACAGGCCCAAGTTTGTCCGTCTTTTCCTGGAGAATGGCCTGAACCTGCGGAAGTTTCTCACCAGCGACATCCTCACCGAGCTCTTCTCCAATCACTTCAGCACCCTCGTCTATCGGAACCTGCAGATTGCCAAGAATTCCTACAACGACACCCTCCTCACATTCGTCTGGAAACTGGTGGCCAACTTCCGGAAGAGCTCCAGGAAGGAAGACAGAAGCAGCAGGGAAGAGACAGACGTAGAACTTCACGTATGTAATGGGAAGCCTGTCTGCTTGAGTTCTCTCTCTGGTCTTCAGAGTCTTCCTTCAAAAAAGTCTCCCACTCCCTACCTCATCACTGTAAGGTAGCGAACCTGTTGGCATTCTTATTTTTTTTCTACTGCCTTTACTGAAGATAACAAGTCTCCCTGGTGAGTTTTCTAATGTCTGCTCTTAAGTTCTTTGTTTTATTTCAAACTACTTGTTGCAGTGTTTCTTAGTTACAAAGCTCAGGAAACAGAGGCACATGCATGGCTGCCTGTTCAAGTCTTATCCTTTTGGACATGACCTGCCTAAAATTGCTTTCCACTGACCATGTGAAGGACTGAAGAACTGCCATATTTTCTTTTGTGGATAAAAGGGGCAGTGATTATATCCAAAGGGATGACCCAGGTTCTCCTTGGAGAGGATGCTGTGAATGTAACACCTATATTTTCTAGGCCTTCCTATCTTAGGCACAGGCAGTAACCAGCTGCCAGCATCTGCAGCTCTCTGCTCTGAGCCCGATGCCTGCAGTAGATGTATGAACATCCCAGCTCCTCCCTGTAAGGACAGATAATTCTGAGGCATGTATGCTGCACTGGGTGCCACGGCTGCCTAGTGGGCCTGATCTCTAGCTAACCACCATGACAACTTGTTAACAATGCGCCTCAGTGGGTTCTTTCCTTTTAGATCTCATTTTCTCAGACGTCCATTGGTTTTTCTGGGATTGCCTCTTTAGTAAACTACAAGTCTCAGGATTGCTTTAGGGGAAGCCAGGTCATTGTCTTTAGTGACTCCAGGATTTTAATATGTGTGCCTATATTGTAAAAATCTAAATGGCTTGGTGTTTAGAAAGTGTTTAGGAAGCTTCTCTTTGACACTATTTATGTTCAAACCCTCTGCAGTATCCATTATCAGGCCTGAAGCAGTGTGGACCTTGGTAAAACCTGTATATAAGAAAATACACATCCTGTTGTTTTCTATCTGAAAAGGTTCCACTGGAAAATATGGGGTGCTGAATAAGAGCTAGGGTTTTAACGAATGTATTAGGAATCAAAATGCCAAAGAGATAAGCCACAGCTCTGTGTTGTGATAATTGAACTTAACCAAACTATAGGAAAAGTTAGAATTTAGTCTGAATGCTCTTTCTAGATGAGAAATAGATTCATAGGATGGAATTGCTTGCTCTTCGGCTGTCAGAAGTCATTCAGTGTTCAGATTGTTTTCGACACCACTTTCACCCTTTATACATCTCCATTTAGTTGTACATTGTCTTTTATGACCGATAAAATATTTTATGTCAAATTATACCACCTGGTGGCTTGCAGAGCTGAAAATTGTGTCCCTGTGCTGTAAGGATGGATTCATCCACTGATTATGGAGCCTCCAAACATGGGCTGTCTTCTCGGGCATCCTGACCCCCTGTTTTCCTTCTGAGAGGATTGCAGCTAGGGTGACATTCCTTTGCTCTTGCTCTAACTCTCCAGGATGTGTCTCCTATTACTCGGCATCCTCTGCAAGCGCTCTTCATCTGGGCCATTCTTCAGAACAAGAAGGAGCTGTCCAAAGTCATCTGGGAGCAGGTAAGTGTGCAAGTCCACACCCCGGCGTCTGCCTTCCTATGACTGTCTTGATCCCCAGACTCTCTTGCCTAACCTAAAACATCCTCTATACAATGAGTGTCTATTGTCAGGTGAGTACGGCTGTGCCTGTTGCACTGTCAGCGGAGGTGTGTCTGGGAAGAGAGGCTGCTGGAAGGGAGCTGTGCTTGGTGGGTGATCCAGTAGGCACCTGCTTCTCAGGTGTGTGTGGGTGTGTGATTTTTTTTTCAAGTGGATGAGGTTTTTAAGTTTAATTTAAAAAATCTATTTCTAGCTTTATTGTATAATAGACAGAAGTAGGGCCTGGACACATTCTGCTTTGGGAAACTTACTGAGATTATTCTTTGTGATTCAGTAATGATGGGATGATATCCAGCATCTAGAAGTGTTCCTGAATCTGGAGAAGGGGCTGCAGCATAAATTAATAAAGAGTCTAGAAATATAATATAATTTGTAATCCATGGGAGTGCCAGAGGAGGGGTTAGCTTCAATAATCAAGTTCCCTGAATCTCTGGACCCCTTGCTCTTTATTAACAAAAAATTGCCCTAAAGCAAAGCAGATATACATAGCAAAAGGTAAGGTTTAGTATACAGTAGGCATTGTCAGTTTTGGGGGAACTGCCTTCAGCTGTTCAGCTGTTTGGCCAGCAGGAGGCAATGGCATGTAGGTTAAAATGCCCTCAGCTGTCTGGCAAGCAAGCAATCATTTATGTAAATTCAGGTTTGGGGAAATGCTTTCGGCCATTCCAACAAGCAATAACATGTATTTGGGGAAATGCTTTCAGCCCTGTTGAAGCTTCAAGGTTCACCAACCTTTTGATGAACTTTTTGCATTTATTATGACATGCTGGAATTAGCCTCTGGCAATTCCGCACAGAATGATGTTTTGGAAATAATTTATGGACAGTTGAAAAGAAGCTACATTCCCTATTTTTAGTGCATAAAATCGAATATTGAATATTGAGTTCACACACAGTCTTACTAACTACATTATTAGGGCTTCCAAGGCTTTAGCCACTTGCTGTTTTCCTTTCATATGCTAATTTCACATTCAAGACTACTATATGCACATTTTGAATGTTGCTTTGAGTCATTACGAACAGTTTAGATTTTGCCATTTTGCCATGAGTTTGACCTTTTTTGACATTAAGGTTGACTTGACCACTTCAAAGGAATGAACCCTGACATTCTCCTTCCTTCTCAAAGACCAGGGGCTGCACCCTGGCAGCCCTGGGAGCCAGCAAGCTCCTGAAGACCCTGGCCAAGGTGAAGAACGACATCAATGCTGCTGGGGAGTCTGAGGAGCTGGCCAACGAGTATGAGACCCGAGCAGTGGGTAAGCCTCCTGGCCAGGATGTCATGTGGGTGCAGGCATGCCTGTGGCACTCGCGTGCCAGATGGCAGAGCTCAGTAGCATGTTCACGCTCCTCGACTGGCCTGATTTGTGAACTGCAGAACATGTGGCTAGGTGTCCACGTGTCAGGCAGAAGCCACAGGCCCCTGGATCCCAGTACTTATTGGCTTTTCCTAGAATGAAAGTGGGAAATCTTGGGCTCTCTCATTTCCCAGGGCCAGGTCTAAGTAGCTCAGGTGGTGGTGGTGGTGGTGGGGGTTGGAGGGTGTTGTGTTTGGATGCTATTAAGAAACTGAAGGTCTTAAGTTTTACCTGACTTGCAAGTCATTACATTAGCTTGCCAGTTTCATATAGTATACGTGCTGGTAGGACCCCAGGCTCCTGGTTCATTACTGATATCATAGGCAGCAGTTGGAGAAGCATCTTGGGTTAGCCTTCTATGCCTCAGTTCCCCTTCAGTGATGTGAACAAGGGGTGGTTCTGTCAGGGCTGCAGGTGACCTGCCCACATGCCCCTCCAGGGTGAGATCATCCAGGATCCGCAATGGAAGGTGGGAGAGACAGCCCTAAGCGTTATCTCCCAGGGTGCCTGTCCACTGTTTGCTAGTCAATGTGCCTGATCAAAGCTTATCAAGGCCCTTTGCTCTGAAGACCCAGACTAGGTGGGAGTGTGAGGAAACCAGGACTAGTGGCCTCCCAACAGCAGCGTCTCAGACCTGCTCAGCTGCTTCCTTTTCAGCTGGGAGTTTTGAGTTTGCAATGTGGTAAGTTGCAAAACGCACACGTGTTTGTCTGTTGTAGCTGACGAAAAATGCTCATGAGCTCAGCTTCTCTGGGTTGGGGGGAAAAATGTGTCCAATGACTTCTTTTAATATATTAAATCATGTTAATTTATGACTGACCTCAACTAGGCAATGACTCCTAATACAGGGTGTCCCCTAAAAAATGTATGCACACTTTGAATGATTATAAAGCCAGTGTTTATTAATGTACAGTTTATTTTCAAAGTTTAAAAGAATCTACAGAACTGAGTAATTTTTTTTGTCGATGCCTGTTTTCAGACTGATGACCATTTTGGTCCAGACACTGCTGATAAGCAATGGAATCGCAAACGTCAAGAATTGTTTCGTTCAGTATTTGTGTACTTCCAGTTCACTGGCTGTTGCTTTGGTTTATACCATAAACTTTATCTTTTATGTATGCCCATTAAAAAAGTCTAGTGGCATTTTAGGATAAGTTTTCTTTGTTCAAAGCTTAGTCTGGTTTTACCCATTATTTCAAATCGGTTAAACCTAAAAAGGAGTGAGTAACCTTGAGTAAGTTATCAGCTGTGAAAGTGTATATACATTTTTTGGGACACCTTATATTTTATCAAATTTCCTCTAAAGATCTGCACGCTATTCTCTTTGTCATTAGGTCTCCAGATGTAAGCACACCCTCGGTGCAATACGTCGGTGTTTCTTAGATCTTTTTGGCTTTTTTGCACCATGCTTTATCTGCAAAGAAACCTCACCAAGGAAGCACAGCAGATAAATGAAATAGGGGAGGGGTTGCTCTGGGACAGGCAGAAGGTTTGTGTCCCTCCCCAATAGCTGAGCCTCATGAAAGAGGGGCTACTGGTGCTCAGCGCAGCCAGTTCCATGGGAGCTGCTGCCTTGGGAGCTGTGCCGGGGACGCTCTGCCCAAGGAAAATCCCATGCTCAGAAAAAGTCATGTGCCAGCATTTGTATGCATTTTGCAAACCAGGGAGCTCACTGGTCGGGGTTGGAGGAGGACAGTCCTGGGTTTGGCCAGACCCGCCCCAGCTCCCTTCTCTCTCTGGTGCTGATGTGACTGCAGAGCTGTTCACGGAGTGTTACAGCAGCGACGAAGACTTGGCCGAGCAGCTGCTGGTCTACTCCTGTGAGGCCTGGGGAGGAAGCAACTGTTTGGAGTTGGCAGTGGAGGCGACGGACCAGCACTTCATCGCCCAGCCCGGGGTTCAGGTAAGCAACGTCCAGTCGTCCCGAAACGTGCCTTTTACATCAGATGCTATTAGCAACCTTAAAACACGCAATATTAATAACAAACTGCAGCTCCAACATGGAAGCCCCGGCGGGAGAAGGTGGGTGATGTTGTGGGAGATGGCGGTGTCTAGGCATTGGCAGTGTCTTTGCTTCATGGGTGGTGCAGCAGAGAGAACATCTTTTGAGTTCCCACAAAGCAGAGAGCATAGCACTGCAATTATGGGTGGGGTCTTTGGATCCAGTGCTTGGGTCCCTGTATCCCTGAATCAGGAGTGTGTTGATGGGCCTTGGTTCCTCACCTATGAAATGGGCAGAATTTGTTTAACCATGAAATAATTCTCACCACACAGAACCCTTTTAAGGACAGGACTGAAAATTAAACAGTTTTAAATTGTGGTCATAGCCCCTTAGTACCCAGGTAACTGATATAGATGGAGAAGAACTCTGTTTACTGGGGGCGGTGTGAGGGCCGGTAAGAAAGGTTGGGTACCATCCTGCATGTCATAGCATTAATAAAGACCCCTGTCCTTTGTCTTTGTTCCCCTGTAGAATTTCCTTTCCAAACAATGGTATGGGGAGATCTCCCGAGACACCAAGAACTGGAAGATTATCCTGTGTCTATTTATCATACCCTTGGTTGGCTGTGGCTTTGTATCATTTAGGTATGAAACCAAGACACATATATGTGTGTGTGCATGCTCCCATGTAAAGAACTTTAAGGTCTGGAACTTAGGATGTTTACTCTGTCACCCACAATTTGGTCTGGGATCATCCCTGGCTTTCCCTGGGTTTGATATTAAACAGGTAGAGGTGGGGCCATGTCTCCACTTTGCAGGCAGAATTTAGATTTGTTAACCACAAAGTGCCAAGGGCTGACGCTTGGCCAGTCCATCTTAGAGCAGCCTGACTCCCCGCCCCTGCCAGGGGTCTGTGTTCACATGGTGTTTGTGAGGACAGTGATGAAGCTCTCACACCGTCCAGGAAGAAGCCGGTGGACCGGCACCGGAAGCTCCTGTGGTACTACGTGGCCTTCTTCACCTCCCCCTTCGTGGTCTTCTCCTGGAACGTGATCTTCTACATCGCCTTCCTCCTGCTCTTCGCCTATGTGCTGCTCATGGATTTTCATTCGGTGCCACACCTGCCCGAGTTGGTTCTCTATGCGTTGGTCTTTGTCCTGTTCTGCGATGAAGTGAGACAGGTAGGATAGCCCCATGTGGGGCATCCCTCCCTCCCTTGGGGGGAAGTATCTTCTTCATGCCCAAGAGGAGCAGCAGTTGCTTCTGAAGTTCCAAAGTCATTATTTTCCCCAAATAATTTTTGGTAGTCCACGGACATTTCAGCCTCGCAGCACTCCAGTGAGGTCTCTGAGTGCCAGTGCACTCTTTGCTCTCTAACTGATGCTCATGGGCGATGAAGTCCTCAGCGTTGAGAGTGGATCCAAAGAGCACATTGACCTTGAGCTGAAACCATGCCTGTAACCAGGAGCTGTCTGTGCTCTGGCTGTCGCCAGGGGAGGCAGCGGGATGAGTGACAGGGGAGTAGGAGGGCTTTCCAGCTCAGAGCATCTTAATGCCTGCGTGCCTGTGGGACGTGCTGGAAAGTCATAGAAGTCCCCGTGGACTGCAGCAACTTTGTGTGAATTATTCATGATGATTTTCTCCAGTTTTCTTGGATCTGCATTCTTCACCACGGAATCAAAAACCTTAGCCCAGGCCTGGCATGAAGAAGGCACTCAGCTCCTAATTATTGAATAAATAAATATTGATGGTGAAGGACGGAGCTGTCTCTAAACCATTATAAAAAGCGACCCCAGAAAATCTGGTCAGACTTAGCAGTTAACAGATTATGAGAACTGCTGGAGTAGCCCCTTCTCTCATCCCTTCTGAGTCTAAATCTAACATCATATGCATTCAACACATATGGCCTAGGTCAGTAGCCAGCAAACTTATTAGTCAACAGAGCAGCCATTTGCTGACCACTGGCCTAGGTGCCTATAGCTTATGAGACACTATGCCACATGCTTCGAGAGATTTGGAGGGATGGAGAATGCTGTTCTGGACCTCACAGAGTCTCTGCCTAGTAAAGAAATCTTAAATTGGTTTCAACTAACATGTCAACTTCAATAGACTTTTTTTGGTGTGACTTCTAATTGTCCTGGAAAGACTCTGAGGCTCTATCTGTTCTCAGTAGGCGGGGAGGGGCGGGAGGAAAAAGAGGATGTGTCTTGATCAGTTAGTGATGTCTGCGTGGGTTTGACAGATGGGAAGAGTCCTGCTTTCCCTTGCCCAGTAAGGGGAAGTGCAGGTGAGGGATGGAGACAATGTGGAGGTGGAGGAAGAAGAAGGTAAGTGACACAAGTCAGTGTTGAGCGCGGCAAGATTATCAGGCTTTCTGTCTACCTGACAGCCCTCCCCCCAACCCTTGCCCTCCACCCAAGGACAGGGCCTATTGACCTGCAGAAGATTTCTGTGATCTCAGACCAGCCTCATGGGTTGACTTAGGAGTTCATAGCTCAGTCCAGCTCGTGCCTTCCTACCAGTCTACTCAGGTCACCATGACATAGCACCATCAGCTGAGTGCTTATAACCGAAGCTCACTGTCTTATTTCTGGAATCCTGGAATTCAAGATCAAGTTGTCGGCAGGGTTGGTTCCTTGGGAGGGCGGCAAGGGAAATCTGGGTGTACTGCAGTCTTTGTGATTCCTTGACTTGTAGAGGTGTCACCTGAACCGTGTCCTCAGGCATGTCTGTGTCCAAATTTTCCCTTGTGACAGGGACAACCAAATCCGAGGCCTATTCCATTCCTGCCCCTCCACTAGTCTTGTTCCTAACCCTGCCTTCCCTGCGACATTAAGACACTGTGGAAGTCCAGACACTATTTGCTTCCTCCAGGCATTTGAAGAAGCCATAAGGTCTGGAGAGAGGATTGATCCCAGGTTGCTTTGCAGAGCAGATTTTGTCCTGGA
Source organism: Lasiurus borealis (assembly GCA_004026805.1). Classification (NCBI taxonomy): domain Eukaryota; kingdom Metazoa; phylum Chordata; class Mammalia; order Chiroptera; family Vespertilionidae; genus Lasiurus; species Lasiurus borealis. The sequence goes on from PVJN01005333.1 coordinate 30,880, forward strand.
TGGAATATTCAGGGAGACCCATCTTATTCATGCATTCTTTCAACCAATATTTATTGGGCACCAGGCACTGTTCTAGAGACTCGGATACAGCAAAGAAGCAACTGACATCTCTGTCCTTCTGGAGATTTCTACCAGTTGGAGATGATTGGCAGGGTCCTCTCTGGGAGGATCAGCAGGGTCAAGGGGAGGAGGGAAACCCTAAAAGAGAGAGTCTTACACTTACTAGGAGGTTGGCTCAAGGGACTGGTAACAGTAAAATTTGTCCTTAAGTCACAAACATCACCATACAAATTCAGACATACATTTAACTGCTCAGTCACTTATCCAGGTCATGCAGGAAGGACACTCAGGACAGGTGTGTTCTGCTGAGAGAAGAGCCCTGGCAGGTGTTATGTGAAGTGGTGCCCAAGTGACACTGGGTGAGAGCAGACGGTGTGCAGGTGGAGGAGCCTCGGGGAGGGCAGTGTGCTGTGGAGGTGCTGGGTAAGCATGCATTTCCTAGTGATTCCCGGGTCCTATGGGGGTCAGGGGAGTGAGGTCCCCAGGGTCTGGTCGAGCTTCAGCCATCCTTCAGATTGGGTGATGTTTGATACGGAGGGTGATTAATGAGGACCTATAACTTTGTCCAAGTGTTTCCTCTCTTTCTGATAACACTGGTCAGCGTCCATTCAGCAATACCGTGTATTAAGGCCATAGTGTGGGTCAGGAGCGTGAGTTCAAGGGCAGCCCTGCCTTTTGAGGACAGCTCTGGTTTAATGGTTTAATGAGCAGACCACAGCCTGGAAGATGCTTGTCAAGAGAGGAACCCGCCACTGGGGGTCGCTGTTTCCCTTCTTGTCTTCAGGCTCCTGCACTGGGAATCCTCAATTTGATTAGAGCCCTCGAACAGGCAGTTCTGCTGGCCTAGTGCAGCCTTAATTAACCTCATTGGCACTTGTTAGAAAAACCAAAACCAAGCAGGATGTTACTGTTTTAGATCGTGCCTGGGTGTCAGTGTTCTTTTTAGTATATCCTCATGTCCGCTAGGGGCAGATGATGCTATGCTAAATTGGAATTTTTAACCAAGGCAGACAATAAGCTCCAATACACTCATTAAATAACCCTTGGGTCCACTGAACAGATTGTAGTTCTTCATTTAAAGTAAGTCCTATCATCTCTTTGTGGAGCAAACTGTGCAATCTTGAGGCCCTTTGAATCCCCAAATCACGAAAGATATGAAGAAATACTTTATGAATATAGCCCATATCTGGCATTCCAATCAGAAAAGAGGCCTCTGTGTGTATATATAAAAAAATGTTTTCTCACAGGGTAGCGCCTCCAAGCCCTAAAACTGAACTACTTAGGGTTTCTTCCAGCATGCAGGCCAGGCTTCTGGGATTCTCATGGGCAGAGGCTGAGCTGGGCTGGAGCAGCTGGGTCTCCCACCTTCCCCGGAGCAAGGGTTTCCCAGGGGAAGCAGTGCTACAGGTGGGGCCTGTTCTAACCACTCTCTTCTTACAAATGGTTCTGGGTGGGTGGAGGTCAGTGTCACTGCGACCACCCAAATGGGTAGTTGGAGATTTGGATGTGATTTCTGAGCCTACAAGTTCAAACCTGGGAGATTTTTCTATCTCCTTGGTGCTAGATTTCATGATGCACTTACCTCCCCTGTACAGAAGCATTGCTGTTCGTATTTATAAATGAATGCAAGGAAATGCTTCTTGAAAAACCCATGATGCTTTTTTAATCTCTCCAAGACTAGGGTTGCTGGATCCCTGTGTGACCTAAAGAAGCAGGGTGATGTCCAGAGAGGAGATTTAGACTCTTGAGGCTGCCACTTGCTGGCCGTCTACTTGCTGGCCGTCTTCTCTTGGGCAAGTTCCTTAGCTCATCCCTTCCCCCCTCACCCTCCAGGTTTGGTTTCAACTGCAAAACAGGAAATATAATATCTGAATATCAGACAGACCTATCTTGGTGAGATCACTCAGTAAGACTGAAAAGTACCCTGTTCCACTGGGGACACTGCTTTCCTGCCTTCTGGCGGTTTCCTTATCTGAGCTCCCTTGGGGCTTTGGTCTTGCCTCCCTGCCAATCTTTATCAGGTTTCATTTTAAACATATTTAATCTGTTCTTCCCAACGGGCCTGTTGGCTTTCTTGAGACTCAGCATTGCTCTTCATCCCCTGCCTCTGAGTCCCGGGAGCCCAGCACAAATGTGTGGAGACCCACAGGCTCTCAAATCATGTTTTGAGTAGATGGTGGAAAACAGGGTCAAAGGACCACCCATGTCCAGCACGTGGATTGCTGAGAGGCTGGCCAGATGCAGCATTCTGAAGGACAGTCCTGTCCCTCTCCATCCTCCGGTGGTCCTGGTGGGCTTTCTTCCAAGAAACCATGACTTGTCCATACCAGTCGTGCTGAAAGAATCAGGGAGGCACACACTGTTCCTGTCACTTATTTCTGCAGCCACAGCTGTCCCTCAGAGATGCCATATAGAGCACATTTGTGCAAATTTTTAAAAAAGGTTCCTTTGTACCAAGATGTTTTATTACTACATGTTAGGAAATTCTTACAATAACTGCACGATCTGCGATGCTGACAATATGGAGAACACTCTCTAGAGTTGTGCAGCACACAGCCTACACAGGTACTTGGTGGACAGGGATCCCCTCCCTGTCTACCCCAATGGGCGCTGCTCACTCTCTGCAGGTTCATTTTCAAGAACTGTGAGGATGCAGGAGTCCCTTCTGTTGAGTTGATCAGTAGCACATGTATAATAGAGCAGGCAGGGTGCAACTCACTTCCGGTCCCCCTGGATCAGCATGAGGCATGAGCCAGGGCTCATCCAGCACATCACTGACTCCAAAGGAGCCTGAAATAATGTGTGGACGTGAGCTAATCTGGAAGCAGGTGATGTTTCCATGCAGCTCATGTCCTGTCTCTGTCCCTTTCTGTGCTGCAGTGGTACATGAATGGGATGAATTATTTTACCGACTTGTGGAACGTTATGGACACGCTTGGCCTTTTTTATTTCATCGCAGGAATTGCATTTCGGTAAGTAGTCCTCACTGTTTTTCCAGTTTCAGCTGGGTTGGGCTTCTCTTGGAAGAGAAGGTAAAGGACAGATCTTTGGTGTTCAAGCCCCAAGATAAGCCAGTTCCCCACCCTGTTAGAGGTGGTTCCAGAAGGCCACTGTCCCTGCTTCCCGATACACAGCGTGCTAATATAGAGTTGTCTTTCCTTCCCCTCCTGGTGACCTGTAATTGAAAGGGACTCTTCATGGCTTTTCACTGTGTGCTCACAGAACTTGGGGGGAGATAATTGGAAATTGAGGAGAGTAGAAAATGATGAGGATCTTAAATATCAAGTTTTCATTTGAGGCCATACAATCTTCTAAAATACCCTCAATTTCAACTTGCATGCTGGTTATGGAGTCTGCCCTCCTCGCTGCAAGTGTATTTCCAATCTAAAAGCAATCACACTAGAAAAACCAATCTAAAATGATGGTCAAAGGAAAAACGCAATGTGCAATCTGAGGGACAGAGAAAAAATTGGGGTCCACCCAGCACCATGGCTCACATTGCCTGTGCCCACATCCATCCAGGCCTGCCCTCTCCACATAGCTTCAGGGTGGAGCCTGGGTTCTATCTGAGCAGCACATGATGTACCTTTGCAGAGGAGCCTGATGATCCATATTTGTACCCTAGAATGAGGTATTTACAGTGAATGCTCGATCTACCATTTGGAGGGAATCAAAACTCAATTTCCTCATCCAGGAGCCTCCTGTTTTTTTTCTTTACAATATACAAAATAAATCTATTTGCAGATTGTAGATACAAAATAATTAGCCATTTATATACAATAAACATTAATATTTCAAGAAAAAATGGTTTTATATATAATGTTACATGCAATAAACAGTATTTCAAGAAATATATTTTAAATATAACAATATTACCAAAACTATACTAACAGTATAATCTCACAAAAGTTGTAGAAAATATTAAAAATCTGCAAATAACAGGATTCTTTCTATTAAACTCTAAGATATTTTTTCCTCTGGCTCTGTTTTTGTTCATTAGTTTATGTTATTCATTATATTCCACAAATGAATGAGATCATGTGATATGTATCTTTCTCTGACTGGCTTATTTTACTTAGCTTAATACTCTCCTGGGCCATCCATGCTGTTGCAAATGATAAGAGTTCCTTCTTTTTTACAGCAGTGTCATATTCCATTGTATAGATGTACCATAGTTTTTCTGATCCAGTCATCCGCTGACAGGCATCTAGGCTGTTTCCAAATCTTTGCTATTGTAAATTATGCTGCTATGAACATAGGGGTGATCTATCCTTTCTGATTGGTGTTTCTGATTTATTGGGATATATTCCTAGAAGTGGGACTACTGGGTCAAATGGGAGTTCCATTTTTAATTTTTTGAGTAACTCCATACTGTTTTCCACAGTGGTTGTACCAGTTTGCATTCCCACAGCAATGCAAGAGGGTTCCTTTTTCTCCGCATCTTCACTAGCACTTGTCCTTTGTTGATGATAGCCATTCTGATAGGTGTGAGATGGTACCTCATCGTTTTGATTTGCATCTCTCCAGATTATTAGTGACTTTGAGCATGTTTTCATATGTCTCTTGGCCTTCTGTATGTCCTATTTCAGAAAGAGTCCATTTAAGTCCTTTGCCCATTTTTTGATTGGGTTGTTTATCTTACTTTTGTTAAGTTGTATGAGTTCCCTGTAAATTTTGGAGATTAAACCCTTATTGGAGATAACATTGGCAAACATTTCTTGTTGTTTTGTTGTTGGTTTCTTTTGCTGTGCAGAAGCTTTTTATTTTGATGTAGTCTCATTTGCTTATTTTCTCCTTAGTTTCTATTGCCCTAGGAGCTGTATCAGTAAAGATATTGCTACGTCATATGTCTGATATTTTGCTTTCTATGGATTTTTCTAAGATTTTTATGGTTTCCCATCTTAAAGTCTTTTATCCATTTTGGTTTTTTTTGTGTGTATTGTGTAAGTTGTGGTCTAATTTCATTATTTGCATGTATCTGTCCAATTTTCCCAGCACCACTTATTGAAGAGACTGTCTTGACTCCATTGTATGCTCTTGCCTCATTTATCAAATATTAATTGAGCATAATGGCTTGGGTTGATTTCTGGGTCCTCTGTTCGGTTCGATTGGACTATATGTCTATTCTTGTGCCAGTAGTAGGCAGTTTTGAGGACAGTAAGGGCCCAACATTTGAAGTACAATTGTTTGGATGTGATTTCTAGGGCATTCCAGCTAGAAAGTGCATATGGCTTTCAGTTCACCATTTGCAGGCAGGTAGCTAATCCAGTGATTGGGTGTGAAAAAGGTGAGTTTCATTAAGAGAAACCTGGCAGGATTAGGTCCTACGTAATTGTGCTGGGGCAGGGATTTGGATACTTGTAGAAGCCTTGTGAGTTAGGAAGGTAGCAGTGTTTCTATTGGGCTCTGGTAGTAGTATCTGAGAATGAAGGACTGGAATGGCTGGGATCTCTAAATGCTCTGTTCTATGTGATATCTTTGCCTCTGCTGGAGCCCCCGAGGGCAGAAGACCATGGCCTTTGTCTTCAGTGACTGACAGGTGGGTGGTCTCCATGGTCTGTCTCTACTCACTCTCAGTACTGCCCTACTCTCTGTTACTTGGTGTTTGGTTATTTTTAAAAACAAAGCTTTGAAATGTCTTGTCAGTGTCTCACAAATGCTGCTCCCATTCTGCCCACAGGCTCCACTCTTCCAACAAAGCCTCTCTGTATTCTGGACGAGTCATTTTTTGCCTGGATTACATTATATTCACTCTAAGGTTGATCCACATTTTTACTGTCAGCAGAAATTTAGGACCCAAGATTATAATGCTGCAGAGGATGGTAAGTATGAAGGATATCTGTGGTTGCCAGTGTTCTTGCTGGAGTTCCTTTCATTGTTGATAGGAGGATTTTGTTCAAGAGTGACTATTATACCTCACAGCCAGGAAGGTTTGCTTTCTTTGATGTGTTTGCATCAGGGACCTCTTCCCGGTTGCAATTGAACAAAAGATGATTGTTAGGAGCAAATAGTACAATTCAGTGAGTTGCTAATGAAGATATCAGTTTAGGTATATACTCCACTAAGCATTTTTATTTTGAGTCTTAATAATTCACTAAGAGCACAGGCAGGATCAAGACTGTTATATCCATTCCATAGATGTGGACAGCGGTCCTATGGAGGTTATTTTGTTTGTCTGGAGACATGCAGGGAGCGAGAAATGCAGTGAGGGTTGAAACATATATCTGATAGCTATGTGGTGTAGGTGGAGTGGAAGCACCAGTGAGCCCTCTCAAAATGCTGCAGAGAGGGAGCCACGCAAGGCGACGTGGCTTCCCTAAGCCAGTTTTCCAGATGACCCAGACCTCTCCTACTTCTGTCTGTAAATCAGATGGGCGTTGGGATGAGCTCATCCAGAGGTTCCTTTCCAACACGGAGGTTCTTTGAGTCTGTGGTTTTAATTCAAAGCATATCTAAGACATTAAGTCACCATGAAATCATAATATGGGTGCAAAATTAAAAAAGAAAATCAAAATGTGCAGTCTTGTTTACTAAGGATAAGCTTTGGTTTTTCTAAAAAAAACAAAACAAACAAATAAATAAAAAAAACAAAGGTGATAATTTAGGGGTTTAATGAGCATGGGAATCATGAGAGATAGATAAGGGTTTCAAAGTTGGGTTCTTCCTTTGCTCACAATCTGTTTCCTCACTCAGAAAGCTTCTGCTGCTGCATTGGTTTGGAGACCTACAAACAAAAATTTAATTCTAGAAAATAAATGTCCTCAGACCCAAAGGATATGATGGCCATTTAAAAAAACAACTATATATATATATATATATATATATATATATATATCTGAAATCAATATATATATATATATTTCAGAGAGAAGAAGGGAGAGGGAAATAGAAACATCAGTGATGAGAGAGAATCATTGATCGGCTACCTCCTACACACCCTACACTGGGGATCAAGCCCACAATCCACTGGGAATTGAACCATGACTTCCTGGTTCATAGGTCAATGCTCAACCACTGAGCCACGCCAGCCAGTGATGATGGCCATTTTTAAAATCAGTGAACAAATGCTGGGTGACTTAGATTCCCCAGGCCCTTAAACTTCTGCTCTCTCCGTGGTCAACTGAGCGGACCCACCACCCGGACACCATACTGACTTGGTTCTGATATCTTCTTCTGACAGCTGATCGACGTGTTCTTCTTCCTATTCCTCTTTGCTGTGTGGATGATGGCCTTCGGCGTGGCCAGGCAAGGGATCCTCCGGCAAAATGAGCATCGCTGGAGGTGGATCTTCCGCTCGGTTATCTATGAGCCCTACTTGGCCATGTTTGGCCAGGTGCCCAGTGATGTGGATGGTGAGCCTGACTTGGCCTGGGTGGACACAGCTGAGAGGAGGGTTCCCCATTCTGACCCTTGCGGCTGTTTTGGAAGCACATGGCCTGAATTGGGCCAATACCAGGGAGTGAACACCACCTTCAGAAGCTTTGCTTTGCTCCTGAATAGAATTTTATGTCCACCTTAGTGCCCAACACATGGTAGAGACCATCCTCTTGTGTTTCCTGGGCTGGCCCCGCACTGCCCCTCCAGGAGTCCTCATGTTACCTTTCGATTTCCACATCCTCAGGAACCACATATGACTTTTCCCATTGCACGTTCACTGGGAATGAGTCCAAGCCGCTGTGTGTGGAGTTGGATGAGCACAACCTACCACGATTCCCTGAGTGGATTACTATCCCGCTTGTGTGCATCTACATGCTGTCCACCAACATCCTGCTGGTCAACCTGCTGGTCGCCATGTTCGGGTGCGTGTCACTCAGGTGGTCGCTGATGTCTATGCCAGATGGGCCTGTGCCGGCGATAGGGGCTGGAGGAACTGGGAGCAGAGCAGAGCAGGCCATCCTTGGGGAGCTTGTGGAAGAGCCATAGGGGACAGGCTGTCTAAAGGGGGTGGGGCCTCAAAGAGACTATATTAAAAGTACAGTGTGTCCCTATTAGCTGTGCTGGAAGTTTATTTGACACCAAAGACCAGCCCCTGTATCAGCCTCCAGGATATCCAGATTCTCCACACTTAGCACCTGGTTCATCATCTCCCTGAGCGCCCGATGATGGGGACAGAACACAGTTAGGCTCTTCTCCAGGGTTCTTGTTCTCCATGGAACTTGGCTGCACGGATCCTAGGGCTTTAATGACTCAGCCTTTAATATTTAGTTGCTGCTTTAAGAATTTCAGTTTCAATACAAATAAAAAGAGTTAGGAGAGTGGCTCTCCTTTGGGACTTATATCTAATGAGGCTGAAGGACAGTGTGATGGTGACTGCAAAATGTTTTCATTGCGTTTGGCAATTCTTCTTCATACCTTTAGAAAATCATGATTTTTGTTTGCCTTTCCTCTTTCTTAGGAGAGTTCCAGAGTCCCATGTGGTAGTTTCAGTGTGAGTCCCTTGGTTTTATGTTGTGGCTTTAAGGGAGGTAGTCATTTTGAGTACCTGGCACAGACAGGCAGTTTAGCAACAGAATGCAAATTTAAAATTATTTGTTAAGCTTTGAGATGGAAGAGAAACTCTTGGTGGGGGCCAGGTGGGGACACATGCCTCTGGCGACATGGCTGGGCAGTGAGGGGTGACCTGGCTTTTCTGTGGGCAGGGAAGTCCTCTGCCAGCACGCCTCCACACTGATGCTTCTGAAAGGTCACTGCTCTGCTTGAACTTGTGAAAGGGTTTCAGTATTTCCACCATAGAGTTGAGGGTAAATTTTGGGCTCCTCAGCTCCTCCTGCCCAGACCATCTGTGACCTGGCCTTCAAACACACCTTTAGGCTTAACCCCTACCATCTGTCCTGGGCAGGCATTCATCTGTCTGTCCTGAGCAGGGTGCTCTGTCATGCCTGATGCTTTTGCACATGCTGGCTTCTGTGCCCGGGTGACCTATCCTGTTGTGACCTCCTCCTGTCCCACTCCTGCTGGCCCTTTAAGGAGCCAAGTGTCATCCTTTGCCCAAGTAGTCCCGGTGCCCTCCCCACTCTGTGTAGAGACTCCCTGGGCCCCTTGCACAGTGACAGCCGCTCTCCTCCCAGACAGTAGCTCTGCAGGACGAGCTCTTGCCTGGCTCAGCAGCTGGTTCTTTGTGGGTTTGTTTGCTGAATGAAAAGAGCAGGTTCTTTCCCATGTTTGGTTCATTATTTGGTTATTGTTGGGAGCTGAGCTGCTGGGGCTGCTGTTTACTGAGTGCATGACAGGCCAGCAAGGGAATCATTGCATAGATGTGTAATATCTGTTCTGCACTTGGTGCCGGGGCCACGAATGCCATTGGTCCCATGTGAACGTAAAGAAGTCATGTGCGACCCCCTCTCTACCGCAACCTGCAAGCCAGGAAAGGATGAGGAAGGCAGATGCCTGTGTAGCTCATAGGAAGTTAGTCAATGATGCTGGTAGGGGGCCCCCATGTCTGTGCCTGCAGAGACTAGTGACAGGTGATGGGTGATTCTATGTCCACGTGCAGGCGGGCAAGGGAGCACCAGTTCCCAAACTTGAAGCAAGAGAGGGAGGAAGTGGGCTGCTTAGGGTCCTGTTTTAGAGATAATATCCTGTCAACTATCACATCCAATACTAGACAGTCCCTGTAAGGCCCACCACTAATACCATCTTCACAGATACGAAACAAGCAAATGGTGGTTTCCAATGCCGAGGCCTCTGCACTCCACGATTCAGCGAGTCTCAGTGAGGCACAGAGCAGATGATGACTCAGCTGTCCCAAGTCTGTGTGTTGTAACCTGCTGACAAAAGCCACTCTCAAGGCCCCTGGCACATCTGTGACCCCTTAGCTGCATTACAATCATGAAGTGGTAGCATTTGGAGCTTAGCCTGTCGTTTTTAGGTCGAAGACATGCTCAGCGTCTGTGGCCTGGGCCACATAGCTGTCTGGCTTGCCTGTGTGCATTTGAGGCTCGACCGCAGGTCCCCTGCCCATGAGCCCAGGCTATTGGGCTATACCCCACTGTGGTTCCATTCACTGTTCACTCCTTATGTGTGACAACTTGGGGATGTGCCTTTCGTGGGGGGCCTCCCAGACCAGTCGCAAGTTAAATCAGTACCTTTCTTTTGCTAATACCTGTCTGGGAACTTGAGAGGCACTGGAGTGGTCCCCTTGCCATCCTTGGGCTAAAAGGTCAGAACACATCGTCATGTGGCCATTGGTCCCACGTGAATGTAAATGAGTCATGTGCGACTCCCTCTCCACCCCAACCTGCCAGCCAGGAAAGGATGAGGAAGGCAGATATGCCTGTGTAGCTCATAGCAAGTTAGTCAATGATGCTGGTAGGGGGCCCCCATGTCTGCGCCTGCAGAGACTAGTGACAGGTGATGGGATTCTGTGTTCTGGGCTTACTCTGCCTGCTGATACCCTGTGCTGTGACCCCTGTCTGGCACAAGATCAAATATTTATGTACAGACTTAATCACACACGATGGCCACCTTAGGAACTATAACGTAAAGGCACGGTTGGGAATTTAATGTAGTGTCAGAGTGCTCTGTAGATGGTGTTCCATGGGGAGAGGAAATGGGGCAAACATCTGTGATAATTCTACATTAAAATTATTGATCACAGGCCCTGTGTGGCTGATCAGAGACACAAAGTGACATTAAGGTTAGTAAATGACTCAGTACAGAGACATGGTGCTTACAGTTACCATGTTCTGGAGATAAATTCACCCCAGGCATTTCTTCTGAGAAGGACTTGGCAAACATGCTACAATCTAGGATAATATCTCAGGATAGAAAATATTTTTAATCTTAGGAATAATACATGTTCATTATGAAGATGCAGAAACTAGAAAGAAAAGAAAATAATCACCCGGTATAGCAACTAAGGGAGGGTATTGAAATGGGGTTAAAAAGCAAGATTACCATAGGAGCAGTGGCTAATATTTATTGACCCATTCTCATGTTAGGCGTACCCATGTGCTCACATGTGCGACCACAGTGAATTATTAACCATTTTTGTGTAAATGTGGCTCTGTTATCATTTATGAATGAGGAACTAGAGACATGGAGAGATTTGTTCTGCTGATAAGGGAGGAGATGAGCTCAGAAACATAGTAATATAATATAATCCTATTTAATAAAGGAGTAATATGCAAATTGACTGTCACTCTAAGACACAAGATGGCCAAAGATGACTGCCCTCATGTGGACATAAGATAGCCACCACAAGATGGCCAGCAGGGGAGGGCAGTTGTGGGCAGTTAGGGGTGACCTGACCAGCAGAGGAGGGCAGTTGAGGTTGACCAGGCTGGTAGAGGAGGGCAATTGGGGGAGACCAGGCAGCAAGGGAGGAAAGTTGGGGGGGACCAAGCCTGCAGGGAAGGGCAGTTAGGGGGTGACCAGGCCTGCAGGGGAGACCAGTTGTGGCCAATCAGGCCAGCAGGGAGGGCAGTTAGGGGTGACCAGGCCAGCAAAGGAGAGCAGTTAGGGGTGACCAGACTGGCAAGGGAGGGCAGTTGGGGGCAACCAGGCCTACAGGCGAGGGCAGTTAGGGGCAATCGGGTCTTGACACAAGCCTATGGCAACATTTAGCTACATTATCTGGTAGCAATCTGTCAAATTGGTTAGCACTTCAAAAGTCAGTGCAACAAATTCTCTGGTTGTCTCTTACTACTGATTTTGAACCTGATTTTTTGGGTGCTATGGAACGAGATGAGACCTGAGATGTGGGGAGCATTGTAATATGCTCCTGGGGTACTATGAGGGTGTAAGAAGCTAGCGTCACCAGGGTAATGGGCAGTGCTGGCTGGAGACTGCTGTCATGTGGGCGAGGAATCACAAACAGAAAATGTATGGAATCTGAGAAAAGTCTCAGGAGGGTTTACCTGATAGAAGTCCATCAGGCAAGTTTCTTATATTTCAGTTTCTTCTAAAATTTGGCCATTGTTTTAGCATCTACTTTTTTTTTTTTTGTAATTTTTTTGCAGACGTTTCATTCTGGTCTGTTGATCAAGCTTTCTATTTTGGGTTTTACTACCAAATGGCTTTAATTATTGCTTTAAAAATCGTTTTAGCATCTGTTGTACAAGTCCCCTCATTATTCTTATTCAAACTTTCCTGGCTTTTCTTGTATATTTAATCATATGGAGGCGCCCAAGTCTTGTCTTCTGAAATCCTTTTTTCCTTAAAAAAAAAAATCTTGTGCATTTTATTGTCATGATGTTAACTTTGTAGAATCATTTAGGAGGAGGAAGCTGGCATTTTTAAAAAAATGGTGTGTCTCCATTTATTCAATTATGTGCAGTTTCTCACTGAAGTTTGATGGTTTTATTCACATGGATCTGGCAGATTTTTGTTACATTTTTTTTCTAGCCATTTGTCATGAGCAAGAAATGTTTTTTCTAATACACATATATTTTAATTACCACTTTTTAAAGACTGTTTAAGTTGTGCTTATTTATTTCAGAACAAGTCTCCTTACTGAATCCTTTTTATTCTCTTTTCTTTTTACCCTGCCATGGGAGTTTCCTCCTCTTTCTTATTTATTCAGTCAGCTTTTTTCCTAATCAGAAGTGGGTGTTGAATGTTGCCAGAAGACTCTGGCAATGATCGAAATAATATTTTTTCCTTTTGATCTGTGACGGGTTCTGAAAATGATGAATCGTATGCATGTTCTCAGTATTTAGTCACCCTTTGTTCTTTGGTCACCTAGCGGGATGCTGGGTTCCATTTATGCACAGGCTATCCAAATCTCAAACATTTGTTATCTCTTGGTCAACATACTTCTGAAAGCTTGTCTCTCTGTGGGCCCCTGCGTCCTCCTCCTCTCCTGCTTGAGGAGGGTGCTCATGTGGTCATAGGAGATGGAGCGTGGTTGTTACCAAAAACCTCCCGCCAGCCCAGCCTGGGAGCTGAGGCCATGATGTCACTGGAAATGTAGAGTATGAGGGGGTGTTGTAGGCTTTCTCCCAGGGAAGGTTCTTAGATGGGCACTGGTTGGCAGGGAGACTGGGCAGCATGTGGGTTGGGGTGGGTATCAGCCTGGATGGGAGAGAGGACCCTAGCTGCTCCAAACAAGGGCCTTGCTGTGGGGAAGTGAGTGTGTGTATGTGGGGTGGGGACTGGCGGCGGGGGGAGAGGCATGATTATATAGTGAGATTACATTGTCAGTACAAGTTTGAGCCTAATTGTTATATAAGTATTTTCCTAAAGTATAAAAATCAGGCATAAGCATAATTTTTAGTGGTGCCTAATGTAACCATATTGATTAAACATAGTGTGTGAGGCATATTTTTAGTGTCAGACGTTTTGGTTGTTTCATTCTGTTGGGGCGGGAGAGGGGACAGCCATTACTATGGTGCTGTGGCAAACAGCCATGTGTGTATATCCACTCACATACTGTCTGTCCTCAGTACCTCCTTAGTCTTGGGTGAAATTCCCCTAAGTAAAGTGACTGGGTCGGAGAGGTGAACATTTTTAAGGCCCTTCATGAATGTGAGGGCACATTATTTCTGAAAGAGTCCACATCTTGGGTCTCTTTGTATCTAACATAATAATAGACTAGTGAAAAAAAAAAGAGACTCCTTTTTTTTGAATAAAAATAATTCCACAGTTTTTTTGAATAAAAATAATTCCACAGTTTATTCAACTTTGCTGTGTATGTGTGATTGAAAAGAAAAAAACAAAACCAGAACCAAAAGCCAGACACCGTTCTGACCCATCTTGAATCAGAGAGTGCCTGGCGCTGAGCTCTTCTGACCCCGATGCCAGCGTGGACTTTCTGTCCTGTCAGGGCCATGGACTACAGTCAACAATGTCGTGTTCGGCAGTGAATGCCAGTGTTTGACAGGGAGTGACAGGGACGCGGAAGCTGAGCTTGACCTTGTCTCTCCCACCAGCTACACCGTGGGCACCGTCCAGGAGAACAACGACCAGGTCTGGAAGTTCCAGCGGTATTTCCTGGTGCAGGAGTACTGCAACCGCCTCAACATCCCCTTCCCCTTCGTCGTCTTCGCCTACTTCTACATGGTGGTGAAGAAGTGCTTCAAGTGCTGCTGCAAGGAGAAGCCCATGGAGCCTTTGTCCTGCTGTGAGTGCCGCACATGTGTGCTGGGATGAAAGGCAGAGATTAATTTCAGGGGTGGGGGGCGGGGTGCCTGGTCCCTATCTCAGCTGTAACGGCTTATTCAGCAGCCTCCCCACTCAAGTCTGTCTGCCCATAAAACTTGGGGATTGGGCCAGACTAGTAATTAATCGAGACCCCGTTGTCCATCTGCCAGGGCAGTCCTATTTAGGAAAATAACTTTGGGATGGACATAATAGTCATATAAATAGTATGTTGAACAAGCATGATTTACAGGATGTTGCTGCCCTTGGCTGCTGTGAAATTTATTCTCTGGGAAGCATTAGACTTGACCCTGGCAGGGCTCATGACTTTTCTGGTTGCTCTTAAGGAATTAAAAATCTCCCAATGACTTCACTTGGTAAAATAGTTTCAACTTAGAAATTGGAACATACAGTCCTCTGTAGTAACCAGCCCATTAACCGCCATTCAGAGGAGAGACTCCCCCTGTGTACTCACCTCCTCTCAGCCGGTGGAGTTGTCAGGAAGAGGCCCATTGGTTTGTCCCTGCCTTTCTGGCTTCCTCTCTCCACTCACCAGCTGCCATTGCTGACCCTCAGTATGGGGGGTGGGAAGTGGGGGAAGGAGCAGGAAGTTCTGTCTAGAAACAGTGGTCTTGGTCACGGTTGGTTCCATGTTCTCTGGCCTGGCACAGTTTGAAACTGACCCTTTACTGTGGGGGCACTTGGTGGGTCCCTCGGCAGTGGCCTGGCTGCCTTCTCACTACAGTTCTGGATGTGACAGTGCTTTCCTAGGGACTGACCCTGGGGCCTCTGGTGTCCTGGGTCCACTGGGCACGCTCTCCCTGAGGGGCCGACTTCCTTCTGGAAGGCAGGAATCATTGTGTCTGTAGGAGAGTCTATTCTCTCTCTCATGTGCTCACCCATATCCTCGGCCCTGATACACTCTGGGTGGCAGGCAGGTCTCTACCAGGCGCTTCTCCTTCCCCTGCTCTGGGAGCCAGGACCTCTCATTGTCAGATTCCTGGTCATACCTGCCACCGTGAAGGCAACAGGCACCCAGCTCTCTGCCGCATCAAGCTAGTCTCCATTCCGAGCGGCGTTTCTTTTGCCACTCTCCTCCAATGGATGCATTCCAGGAGTAATTTGAATATCTGCTGTGTTTTCTCTTCCTGGAAGAGAACCTTTCCTGAGCCCTTCCCCTCTGAGCAGGATCTGTGACAGGAGTGGATGTTAGCGAGATGCGCAAGCTTGGTTCCAGAAATGACCTGTTAGCTATTTGGGAAAGAAATGGGTGCCTCAATATTCATGAATTATTCAGTTAGTCTCATCACATATTTTAGACAGCCAACAAGGACCACTGAAAAAGTTCTCAGACAATGTCTAAACAGGTGCTCAGTCAGATAGAGGCTATCCTTGCCCTTGAGTGGGGCTGAGGATCACAGGGAGCAGAACAAAAATGAAAGGCTTTCATTGTGAAATGTGGGGAGTGCTAATTTTCCAGGACGTGCAGGGCTCCAAGAGAGTTACACTGTGGACACTTCAACCCCAGACTGGGGTGAGTTAGGGAAGACTTCTTGGAAGAAGGTGTTATTTAAGTTGAGACCCATAGGATGAGCTGTAATTAGCCAGGCAAAGAGGTAGAGGCTGGGAGGGAGTCCCAGTGTGAGGTGTGGTCAGGTAGAGGAGGAAGTTGGGTCAGATGAAGCAAGAGAGGGGTCTCTAGAGCCGAGGGCTGCAGAAGAACTAATGCAAGACCCCGGGCCATGTTCACCAGCCAGGTTCTAGCTTCACACAGTCCCCGGCCCACCATGTCACAGTATCATCCTAAATCCCGGGGAAAATGTAGACAGAAGATACAGGGTACTGCAAGAAGTGGTGACATAAATCACAAAGCACACCTCACCATACCTCTCTGCCGACTGCATTGGTTTCCCTCAAGGTGGACATGAACAAAGAATCCCAGATCACCAGGTGAAGTGATGCCTCTCAGACATTGATGCTGATCCTCATGACTTGGGGAGGAGCAGTCAATTTGGAGTTTAGGGGACAGGGGAGGGTCTTGAAATGTGTCCCTTCCAACTGGAGCACTAATGGTAAAAAAAAAAAAAAGTGTCTGTAAAAGGAAAAAAGTAGGTGTTGAGGGCAATTGAGGAAGGGAGTGATCTAAGGTAGAATCTGGCACAAATAATTAGGGGATACAGTCAGGTTGTTCTCATCTCATATTGCTTTTGATAGGATGAGAGATGAGATAGAGACTTTCTGCTTGTTCATGCTTTGTGCCCACTGTCCCGGGTGCTGGGGGCATGTTTGTGTTTCCCTTGGGTCTTTTCTCGGTTGTACCTGATGAAAGGACCCCTAATGCCATCAGCCATTCATGTTTCCTATCGAGGGGATCCTCCCTGTCACTTCAGTGGAACCCAAATATTTAGACGATTTAGAAAGTAAAAATAGGAATTTTACCAACCTACCCATGATCTTGGAGGCAATTAAGAAAAGTCCAACTTGCCAAGAAGTATAAAAAAAAATTTTTTTTTGCATGTATTTCCTTAATGACATAGAAATGGAAGCAAGGATGAACATGATCCTCACTATTGGTCATAATATACTTCTGTGCTATCCCTGAAGCTGTGACCCCTAACGTCTGGCTTTCAGGATATACAAATGTGCCAATGACTCCCAACTCATGTCACAGATTAAAGAATCCTCATAGTCGTCTCTTTTAACATCATTTTCAAGACATTAAATGTCACTTTGGGGCCATCATTAGCTATCACACCTTTTCTTGATGAAGAAAAGTGTTTTGACAATTTGGATAAGCTGCTGATTCTCTCCCTATCATTTTGCCTTGGGAGACAGAGTGAAGCATTTTTGACTAAAAGAATGGAAAATCTTCCTATGGGAGATGGAAGCTGGGCTCTGGAATTTTACTGTACTCAAGACCAGGCCCGAGGTCAGAGGCCCTTGGTGACTTGACTCAGAGCTCTCTCTGGCTGCCTGATGCCAAGTCACGGATGAGTGTATATGGGCCCCTGGGGAAGGCTGTGGGGATAGCCTATGCCTTCAGATTGGGAGGCAAATGAATTGCCAACTAGAGACTCTGGCCACAAGTCCTATATATTTTTCCTGAATGGTTCCAGAGAAAAAGCAAGCAGTAGTTGAAAGGTGCAGGGAGGAAAATCTGGACTCTGTGGATCAAATACAATGTCTAACAATTAGTGCTATCCTGGGAGGGGGACGGGGTGGGGGGGCGGGAAGAATAGCTGCATGAGCTAGTGAATGCCTCGTCACTAGTGGGATTCTGTTTATGGATGGTGGAAGAGGGGCTACAAGGGGTGAAAGTCCGCACTGTGCATCACTCCACGTACTGTAGAACCGGGAAACTGAGAAGCCAGCAAATGGATAGGAGCTTCAGCTTGAAGCAAACAGGTCAGAAGTGACCCAGTTAGCCGCATCTGTCTCCCCCTGTGGGCCCTGGGAGAGTGATGATCTTACAAGTGTGAGCCGTAGACACTCTTGCTCTCCAAACAGTTCTTACTCTCAGGAAGGAATAAAGAAGGGAGGATGGGAAACCCCCAGAGGACAGGATCCTTTCTGCACACGGTGCAGTGATGACTGGAGGGAGGGAGCTCAGCCCTGTACTCATGGCCAGCTCATTTGTTCCTCCTTAGGAACCTCTCATTCCAGAAACTGCAGTGCCCTATGGGTGCCACAGCCTCTCATGGTAATTTGTTTCCTACACTTACTTTGCATTTGCCTCCAATGTTGGGAAAGTCATGGAATTTAAGCTTGAATTTGCTCTTCTTTGGAGAAAAATGCATGGTTTTTCAAGTAGCTTTCAGAAAAGGTGGGATCCAAATTTGCATTTTTGGTGACGTACTTAATAAAAAAAAAGGATGCTACCCAGTAATTGTATTTTTATACAAGTTATTATTTTTCATGATTAAAAAGTAATACATATTCGTTAATAGGACATTGAAAAAATATAGAAAAGCACAAATAAGAAAGAGCACGGGCACATGTAACCCACCACCCAGAGTTAAATATTGTTAACATACTGATATTTATTCTATTATTCTGTTCGGGAGTATGACAGAATTTGATTTGTGCATATTCATTCATAATTTAATTTGTTCATTTACCTAATAATACATCAGGACCATTTTTCAAATTCATAAATAAAAATCTGCATGACAATTTTAACTGGAATATTCCAATACCAATGTAACATAATTAATTTTACCAATCTCTTGTTAAACATGTAGATTTTTCATCTTCTTTATTATCATATATTATTATGATAAACAGCTCTATGCATTCATTTTTTAGCACATCAGTGTGTTTTTTTCCCTTGGAATTATTTCTATAAGAGAAGTTTCTAGATGTTTAAGTTTTCAGATATTGTCTGAGTCCCCACTCATCTCCACCCCCTGAGGCTGTAACATGTATAGATTTCCCAGCCCCTGGGAAGCCTGTTTATCTCCCTCTTTGCCAGAACAGTCATTGTTCTGGCTACTTCTCTGTTGGTGAAAATGATGTGTCATAATTCCCACCAGCATTTCCTGATAAAGTTGGGCAATTTTTTCTTTCTTTCTTTTTTTTTTTTTAATATATTTTTATTGATTTCAGAGAAGAAGGCAGAGGGAGAGAGAGAGAGAAACATCAGTGATGAGAGAGAATCATTGATTCTGGCTCCTGCACGCCCCCTACTGGGGATTGAGCCCGCAACCTCAGCATATGCCCTTGACCGGAATCGAACCTGGGATCCTGTAGTCCATACGCTGATGCTCTATCCACTGAGCTAGACCAGCTAGGGCGGGGCCATTTTTTATTGGTCACTTGTTATTCCTGCTTTGGCCACCTGCATCCAGGAGTGCCTTGTCCTTTCTGTGCTGATTTATAAAGCTCTCCTCTTAGACTCCTCCATATATTTTAGTTAGAGGAAAAGACATTGGAAATGATGCTGTTAGGAAAAATACAATGGAAAGAGATTAAGTTAGGAGTTATTTTCTAAAGTCAATAACTACCGTTTAAAAATAAATCTTGGAGGGGGGTGAAGATGAGAAAAATAAAGAAAAGAAATAAATGTGTATTTGCCGTGTAGGGTTTGCTTCAAACTCACCACCTGCATTTTGGCAGTCTTTGACTCTCAATAAATTATTTTTACATTCAGGAAGATTATGCAATTCTCCCTAAGCTCTCACATGTCAAGGAACAGATTTACAGGTAAAAACTAAGTGCATTTGTTCCAAGCAGACACCTGTGTGAACATGCGAGGGTGGAAGTCCATGGCACTGGAACCTGAAACACAGGTGACATGCTTCTCCATTCTCTTATTTGCCTGCTATCTGCAAGGTGAGGCACTGTAGGAAGCTGAGCTAAGACTGTGGGAACATGGCCCAGGCCCATGGAGCAGCACACCCAGGCTGCCCTTGGAGGAGAAGATAAGACCTGAGAAAGATAAGACTTGGGTGCAGATCTCACAGCTCAATGGGGTGGCAATGTCAGACCTTATTTGCCTCTCCTTCAAAATTTTTATCCCTGTCTTAGGTTGAGGGCAGACAACCCATCAGTAATTATCTATATATATAAAAGCTTAAGTGACTGTTAGACCGTTTTACCAGAAGCTATGATGTGCACTGACCACTAGGAGGGGTGTGCGTGTAAATGCTCAATGCATAGGCATGGAAACATGGAACAGACTGATGAATCTCGGAGGGAAGGGGGAGGAGGAAGGGCGGGAAGAGATTAACCAAAGATCTTATATGCATAATGGCCTGAGGGGTCCTGGATTTTGAGAGGGTGTAGGCCAGACTGAGGGACCCTACCCATGTATGAATTCATGCACCAGGCCACTAGTTTAAAGGATGATCCAGGTAGCATTTTTATATCATCAAAATGGAAGAGGAGCACAATGAAATGAGAACCAAATTCACTAGTGGAATGATTATGCTAAGTCACAAACCACTGAGAAAGGTTTTGGGTCGCTCTCTGTTTAGAATGGAGATTGCATTCCTATTTCATGCCGGCAGAGAAATTCATCAATATTCCATTTCTCTGTGGCTGTCACTAGTAAGTAACATTAGTCAGATCAGCCTGCCCAGGACGAATTGGATTCTCCTGGCACCAGCATTACCAAAAACACCTAGCAGGTGTTGATTCGGGAGCAAGGGACAAATGAAACAATTTGAATGTTTTTCTTTGTCTCATTATTCAAGGTTTCAAAAATGAAGACAATGAGACTCTGGCATGGGAGGGCGTCATGAAAGAAAATTACCTTGTCAAGACCAACACGAAAGCCAATGACGCCTCAGAGGAGTATGTCCATCCTTGGTTTCTGCTCTGCAAGGTGCCGTGTGTACCAGAATGTAGGCAGCTGATCTGAGCGGCTCTATAGGGAGAAGTTACAGCGAGAGCAATTGCACCCAAAGATATTACCCAGGCAGTTGCAGATGACAAACAGTAAACGTGGGGTCAGCTTTGCAGGGAGGGCAAACCACCAGCCTGCCGTTCTGATTGCCCTTCTAGGCCCTGGGGAAGGAGTATTTGGAGTCTGCAGAGCAGGGCCCAGAACTGGTGACAAGAGTGTAGGCCCCTCTGCCATGGCTGCAGAGGTGGGTTCCGGGAAGACCCTCAGGTAACAGGCAGTGGGAATCACCAGGCAGGTGCCACACAGGAAGTTCTGAGATGAAGTAGAGACATTAGAAGATAGAAAAACCATTTGGGTGATGTGTTGCAGACTATCCCTGAGAATCCTGTACATCCTTTATGGATCACATGCAGCAGTTATAAACGTCCCATAGAACTAGCTAAGCCATTAAGTCCATAGGTGATCCACAGGTCATGTGTTATGCAGGGCTACCAGGAACATGCCTTTCTTATCATATGAGCTACATGGGTTATGGTCATGTGTTACAAATACTGAGCACTCCAAACACACCTCAAAATTCACTCTAACAAAATGAGTAAATCTAAGCAGCACATGAATCCCATGTGTGAGCCTCAGCACAACCATCGGGGAGCATGGGACCTGTGCTCTTTCTCTGAGTGACAAAGCAGATGCCCCAAGCTTTCTCCATTTCCATAATCTGAGACCCTGGCTTCAGAAGGAAGGGATGGACCTTATGGGTCACCTTCCACCACTCCATCCCCATGGGTAGCATCTATATGCTACTGGGGTGAGAGTAGAATTCTGCTTCGTTTGGGTATTAGGGAGAACGTTAAAAAAAGGTAACTACAGCTCCCGTTGATTTAGTTGGAAATGAAAATGATCTGTATATCTGTATTTTTCTCTTTAAAAGTCTGGAAAATGGAGCCTAATAGCCCTTTCTCAATCTTTCTCTCTCTCTCTCCTCCCCTTGAAGAATGAGGCATCGGTTTAGACAGCTGGATGCAAAGGTATAGTTTTGTTTATAGTTTGAGAAATATTATTTTCATCTCTGTTACCTTTGAGCTTTCAGCGAGAGGCCAGTGGTTATGGTCCAAAATTAGAGAAGTTTGTTTTTTAAAAAGCAGATGTGACTCTCTTCATACTCAGCTTCCCTGCGTGACGTTCCCTGGGTGCTGGAGTGGACTTGCTTCTCAGATGCATGAATGCACATGTGAGCATTAGGCACAGGGAGAGCAGGCCGGGACCAGGGCATTGGTCAAAGCAGCCCAGCCCAGCCTCGCTTCAGGTCAGGGAGGAGCAGACCGCTGTGTATGTGCAGGGAGAAAGGACCTTTGAAGATACGCTACTATACTAATGTATTTATTACAGCCACTCGTACTCATGTTGAATTGTTGCTAATTTTTAATTGAGAGGCCAGGAAGACTCCTAAGTTATTAGAGATGAATGTTGTACACAAATAATCATGCTAGGATGTGTATCATGTTTATACCAGCAGAGATCAGAAAATATTTAGAGAATATTTAGAGAATGTATGAAGGAGCAATAGGGGATCATGTTCTAAGACTATTTCCATTGGACAGGTGCAATATATATTATATAGAAAATCTTATCATATTTATATTTAAATATATTGTCTGATGCTTCTGTGCCTAGACCACATAGACCATCAAATTTACTGAGCACCTGCCATGTGCTGGCATGGGGCTCAGGGCCATCAAAGCAGACCTGGCCCTTGGCTCCGTGCCCGGACCCTTGTTCAGTGGTCTGGGTGTGGGAGCATTTGCAGGCTGACTTGTGCAGCGTGGGATTGCAGGAACAATTTCCTATGTGGTATTCTCATGCATTCCAGATTGCCTGGTTTGGGGAATGCAGGAGCTAGGGACTTGTATAGGTGTTGTGTTCATAGAGAAAACAGGCTGTTTTTGTTGTTGTGTTGTGCTGTTTTACTTGTGGGTTCACTTGGGTGGCTTTGGCGGGAGCTGACTAAGAGTAGGGGTTGGGTTAAAGCTTCAAAAGCCACTCCTCAGTGCTGACCCTGCTCTGGGGCATAGAATGGCCAGGACAAGGCAGCCATGGGCAGGGCAGAGCCTCGGGCCTCTTGGACACCCACTGGGTCTGGGCAGAGGTCATCCCGGGCACTGGACAAGCTGACCTGACTCCCAGGGACCAGGGAGACCTTCCTATCAGTGAGGGTCTGGGCAGGGGCACCATCAGAGGGGACAATGGACCTGAACAGTGGAGGTTGGGGGAGGTGGGAGCTCAGGGAGTCATATATCATGAAATCATATTGAAGGCTGTTTAACCACATGTGCCAGCCAGGAGTCTCCTTAGCATTCCCCTGGCTATGGGGTTCACCCCTTTGCTGGTTCTGCAAGAAGCCCACCTAGGCCATGCATTCTGTAGGTTTGGGAAGAAATAGGTCCCAGGGAAGACTCAGACTTCACAGCACACAACATGGGCCGTCGTCACCCATGGGGTTTAATACCTCTCCCCACTTCTTGTCTTGCTTCCCTGGCTCCCTCTCTTGTTTATTCTCTCCTCTATCTCCTATGCCTCCTCTTCCGAGTCTCCATTTCATGCAGATAAAATTTAGGGATCAGCACTTGTTTCTTTAGTAAGCTCTTAGAACCTTATACCCTATTTTAAACAGCTTATTAAAGCCATTCTACCATCAATAACACAGATTTCTCCTCTAAGCCCCTCTGGTGAATAAAGAATCTCTCCACCTCATTGCTATACCAGAAAACAAGGGCACAGATGCCTGTAAGTCTGTAAGTAGGGATCTTACTCCATCTTCCTTATTTCAGGGAGCCACTAATTGTTATGGTTTATTTTTGTTCTTTAAAATAGAAAGTTAAATGAAGAGATTATTACTGAACATAAGCCCAAGTTAAACACAGATCTTCCCTGAGTGAGTGATATAGCAAAATAGAAGCCAACTGTACACAAATTATGTCTGTAACTTGTACCAGGTGCACAATGATATCATATAATTTCAAGTGAGATTCATGCATCTTGTAAAATAAACTTATGAAATATGCATGTATCAAACATAATTTTATTATTATCTTTTATAGAAATTGTTTTACCACTTATCCTGTTTTTTTGTTTGTTTGCTTTTTGTGAGGAGGGACAGTTTGCAAAAACTTGATTTATTCATATTACATATTATTTTTATTAGTATTATTCACATATCAAAGCACAACTTTGTTGGTATCTTATAACTGGATTCGTATTTGTTGCATATAACATTATTTCTAAATATTTCTCTGTGTTAAAATCTATTATTTCTATGTAGGAATCACTAGTGACTTGCATTTGAGTTAAATTAATGCTAACTGATGCAAATGGTCATCTGCTAGTGGTGTGAGTTCAGAAAGTAAGCGTGGACAGAGTCTGAAATGTCACGTCCCTCGCTGTCCCATTCCAGGCATGTGCCACACTCACTCATGCACATATCTGTTTCACGGAAAAGCTGTAGAGTGGTAATTTAAAATTCAAAGTTGGAAAATCAATCTTAACACCAGTTCTTTTTCTCCCTCCCCTCCCTCTCCCCTCAAGCTTAATGACCTCAAGGGTCTTCTGAAAGAGATTGCTAATAAAATCAAATAAAACTCATGAACTGTAATGGAGAAAATTCTAATCTTAACAAGGTAAGTCATCTTAATGGCTTTTTTTTTTTTGCTCTAAAAATGAACATATATTAAGACTAATTCAAAATTATGATCTTTTTCTCAGTTATTTTATTTTCACATATTGTCAGATTTGAAAATAATGTGTTGTGTAAAAAACTTAAACAATATTGGATTATAGGAAGGAACAAGAGGAAATCCCTGGTCACTACTTCCTGCGCTGGCTTTGCTCTCAGGCCAGAGAGTGCCACAGCCAGCCAGCAGTGGGCTCAGGTACTCTTCCGGATGTTTTAAAAGCACTGACAACCCAGACAGCTATTTTGGTATTCAATGAATCAAGGTCACAATGTTCTGAGCCTTGGCATTTTTTCCTTTCTTATCTCTATATCACGGATGTCTTTACAGATTAGTGCCTAAAAGTGCACCTCCTTGTCATGACCCATCGTTTATGTTTGCTGCTGTGGGACATGTCTGTGTCTTGTTTGTTTTTGCTATCAGCAAATGTATATTGATCACCTCTTACTACCAAGCATGTTCTAGTAAGGCATTCAAGGTTTTTACCAATAAACATGAAATTTGATTCACTGGCCAAGTTTAATCCAAGGCTTTGCTCTCTGGTCTTCCCATTATGTTTTCCCATTATCTGTCCAGATTCTGAAATCAATGCTTAAAATGGTGTTGGGGACACAAAGACCTAGGAAAAAAAGCAACGGGCATTCCATTTGAGTAGATTTTGTTTTTGAGAAAGTAAATTGTAAAGAATGGAAATCCATAGACTCAATTCGCTCTCTCCCTCCTCTCTTCCTTCCTCCCTTTTCCCCCTCCTTTTTCCCTCCTTTTCCCTCCTTCTCTCCCTCCCTCCTGCCCTTCCTCCCTCTCTCCTTCCCTCCCTTTCCCCCTTCCCTTAATATTTTTGAAGTGCCTACTAAATGCTGAGAGAACTGTGCCAGGACCTGTGATGAGGCACAGTCACTGAGTCCTGCCTACACATTAAGTCCACTGTAGAATTTCTATCCACTGAGTGACTGTTATAGGGTAATTGTGACCATCAGATCTCTTTCAATATATCTGGACATTCAGTACTTTCCCTTGAGTTCTGACAACTGTAGATCATGTTAACAAACCCTCTATTAGGGGGGACTTTGTTGGAATAAGATTAATGCATATTTTATGTCATTGGGAAGGCAGGTATAGCCATCCAAGTTGCTCAGGAAAAGAAACTTTGCATGTTTAGAAAGAATGTATTTCAACTCTTTCATAATGTTGTTAAATGAAAGCAATATTTTACCTTATAATAAATTATAATTTGAGTTTTGGGACATTTGTCATTTTGCTTAAGTTATGATGTGACATATTTTTTAAAATTGGGAAGCGATAAAACAATTATAATGATTTTAAAAAACCATAGAGGTGAATTAAGCCGAAAAGATTCCAAAATGAGATGTGTATATTCATGTCTTACAACCCTGATCTCCACATCTCTCATTCTTTTCCAAACATGTTGACTGTGAGTAAAATGAAAAAGAAAAACAGACTGGCTTCTTGTGAACTTGACCTTATTACTTAATGAATGACTGTAACTTGGGAGAAGGACTTCCCTTCATTTCCATGTGACCCTCCATGAAGGAAGGAGGATGAGAAGAGCATACAAAGAAACAGAGGACCCATTCATTCTTGACCACTGTGTCTTTTGGAACAATGAATTGGGTGTGTCCAGTTTTGGGGGAGACTTTTTTCTTCTGGATATAAGATCCATTTTTCTTTTTGGTTTGTTATCTGTCTGGCATATCCTTAAGGCATTCACTGAAATGCAGTTTTCTCGGCAACCAGCTGCATGCTGTAAAATGTGATTCTTCTTGTGTCTCCTTGGTATCTTATCTCCTGAAGGGTGAAAGTAACTCTCTTGGGCAGGGACAGGAAAGAGAAAGCCAACCCAGGTGAGGGGGTGATCCGACAAGTGGAGATAGGCCAGGAGGACACTTGGAGGCAGGCCTTTACCCATCGGCTCATCTGGGCTCTTCCTCCCTGAACTAGCCTTTGATTCAGTGACTCAGGATGAAATAGCAGACGATTGTATATATATTTCTTTCTTCTGCACTGAGGTTGAAAGGAAGTAAGACCCAGGGTGAGAGAAAAGCCATTTATTTTCTCATAGCTTTGTACTTAGGACCCGAGGATCATGAGGATGGTCACTAGAAATTGATTAATCCCCACACAGTAATTCATTGGTTCTTGCATTTGCTGCACTGAAATTCTAGTTCAGTGAAAGAACTTGACGTTCCTTTGGGAGTCCTCATAAAACATCATTTTGATAATTACCGCAGTTCTTAACTTTATTGCCAATGCATCCTTTTATTTATGCAGAAACAACCTAGCAGGTACAGTACTTGGGGACTTCCTGGGTCTTCACCCAGACAGAGGGAGCCTGGCCATTTGGCCCTGCCCTCACTGGCAGACTCGCAAAATTTGTACCCACAGCCAGCATATTACCAATATATTTGGAAGCAAATTGTATCCTGAGAATGTAAGTGGGGAATGCATTCTCCACACAATGTTCTTTCTTTGTTCCCACAGACCTCTGAGTGGAAAAGACACAAGGAGGCTGAAGAACCCCTTTGTTACTGAATGAGAACTGCTCAGCTGGGGGTCTTGAGCACCTGTGTGCTTGAACCTGAAGATGAGACATGTGATGGACTTCACTGGAGAAGGTGGAGATGAAGGAGAACCACCCCAATAATGCTCCCTGAAGGCTGCCTGTGACCTTGGGGCCTGCATTTGCTATTGGTGGTTTCAAAGTCTGCTCCCTCTTCTGCCTATCCTCCCACTTTGGCCACGCCTGTCCTAGGAAAACATGTTTCCTCAGAATAGTAGCCTGGCCATGCTTTCCTTCTATATCTGTATGGCCATTTCGTTGATCTCCAATCAATTCTCAATTATTTTCCTTTATGTATCATGTGACTAATTCGTTGGCATATTGTGAAAAGTCTCCCAAACCTGGTCACATTTTAAAACATGCCTGGCAGGAAGACCCATCTCTTCCCAGGAGAAACTGTTTCCTTGCCTCATTCAGCCTTTTATCTCAAAGAGATGGCAAAGCTGCACCCTCCTCACTCACCTGAAGCTCCAGCCAAAGGAAGCACCCCGTCCTGACAATGTTCAAATCACCCCAAAATGGAGCTTTGAGAGGCACCTCTGTTTTTCACTGGGTGCTTCTCTCTCCCCTCTTATGTATTATTTTCCCATTAAAAATAATTCATGGATATTATAGAAAATTTAGACTACTGTACATGAAAAAGTAGAAAAAATATAAATAATCCCACTACTTGAAGATAATCACTGCTATCATTTCGGGAGGCTTCCCCAAGTCTGTTCCTATGCATGTTTTATCTCTCTTTTAAAATTTTACATAATGTCATTATGCCATATATACAATTTCATATAAGCATTTATCAAAGATGTTTTCTTATAGCTGTGGCCTTCTTAAACACTACATTAATAATGGCATAATATTCAGCCTCTAATGAGTCCCACAGTGTTGGTCACCGAAGGCTGACTCCAGTCGGTCAGTGGGATGATCATCTATGTGGGTGAATCTTGCTGCCACTGTGGAAATTTCCCACGGCTAGATTCCCACGAATATGCATTGATGATCAAACCCCTTATAAGGCTTTTTCATAAATGCACAGCAAATAGGAATTATTAACTTGAGTATAAAATAGGAGATATGTGAACCTAGAGCTCTTAACATGAAATATTATATTTAATCTTTATGAAGAAGCCAATGTGCTTATTTAAATATTACACATGGTGAAGGCATTGGTAGAGAACTGGTGAGAATATCTTATTGAACAGGCCTGTTCCCAGCTCTCTCTGGAACAGGTGGTATCGTCACCCCAAAGAGATGGGCTAGCAGTACATAAGGCAATTCCAAATGCCCGTAGTTAGTTTCCTCAGCTTTGAATAGACTATAAACTCAGTGGCCAATGAAGGAAATCTTAGGAGGAAGCTATTAAAAGGTAATCTAATTAGAAAAACTACAAAAGCACGAACCAAATGAAAAAGCAAACAAAACAAAACTGCTTTCCTTTTGTCTGGGCAGCATACTTAAAACGACTCCTCACAGCATTCATGCCAGCTAGCAGGAAGGAGCACAAATAACAGCAGTCTTTGTTCTTCAATCTCATTAATGGCCTAAAAGGGAATCTTTGTCAATAGGGTCGATCAATTCATGGCTTTGGACACTGAAAATAGATGGGATCGAATTTACATGACAAACATTGTCAATGAATGGCATTTTGGAGATTTCTCTGTGAGAGAATGCCACTTTCATTTCACCATGGCAACTAGAACCTCTGCTTTTTTTCTGAAGCCACAGAGAGGAGGCTTATGTCATCCCCACACTAACCGGAACAATAAAGCACACAGCACTGCGTACGATCCTGCAGAGAGAACCCACAGTCCCAGGCCCATACCCTCGGTTCAAGTAGGAACTTTGAATAAAATTGGTACATTAAATTGAAAACCTCCCAGAAGACAAAATTTAGCACAACTCTTGGCTGGTCCCCTTAAATTAAGCATTTGTCCATATTTTCATATTTCTGCTGGCTGTGTTTTTGTTAGTTTAACACAGGCCTATGCGTGTATCACCATCAGCAGCTAAAGAAGGTCTCTGTTGACACTGGTATCTGTGCTTGCTCAATGCTCAGAGTTCCCTCGTGTTGGAGAGAGAGGGGAGTGTGTTGTAGCGTGGCTTGTCCAGCAGGTGTTTTTGCAGGGCTAGTCTGTGTTTTTTGCATAAGAAGTCATTCTTTTTGATGTCGCTCATGAAAATAGCGCAGGTATTGAAGTACCTCTAATCCAAGGTGCTGTCTGTGTGAGGTCCTAAAAGCGCCCTGTGTACCTGTCCACGGCCACTGGTGGTCCAACTTGGTTTCAATGAGTGGGTTAATGAATTAAATAATGGAGGAATTGTCATGTGTTGTTCTTGTCATTCTTTGAGAGTGCAAAAAAGAGAATTTCTTAGTTTGTTCAGATTTATTTCTATAGGGACGTGGTTCTGGTGACTGGAGCTGACTTCTCGAAGCAGAGGGCTTGAGTGAATGCAAGCCCCGGTCCCCGTGGCTCTGGTTCCTGCCAGCACGACCAGGTTTGCCTATGGCCCACCTTTTGTCACCCCAGCCCAAGGTCTCCAGCTTCGCTGACCCAGAGCCAGGCCCCTGATCCCACCCCTCAGGCATGCCTGGCTTTTGAGGCAACGGGGGTCTCCTGCAGGCTCACAAAGGGCGATGTCCATTGTTCCCAACCCCCCGGCAATGATGATGAAGTGGGGTCCATCATCACTGAAGCAGGGTCCCCCTGCTCCTAGGCCACATTTGCCCCAGAGAGGGTTGGGGACCTCTGTGTGTCATTCCTCTCACCCACCCTGCTTCTCTGTCCTCCTGGGACTGAACCTTGTGGTCGTCATGGATACACTCCCTGCCCAAGCCTCTGTTTCAAAAACAAAAAGCTCAGAACTGGGGCTCTCAGCCACGCTGGATATGGGAGGTGAGCATCCATGCCCTCTGACCCCAGTCCAGGCACGAGTAGATGGGTTCTTATGCTCTGAAGATGGACATTATTGGGAAAAACAGCCTTAGGGGGCCTCTCCAGGCACTGCTCAGCCCGGAGCAGACACTTCTGAAGCACAGTTGGTTTAGGATCAAGCTGGGGCTTTGGAGGATTAAGGAACATATTCATAGCATCATTTAAAAATAAACGCTCCCCCTCCCCCTGCTGACCTTCTGTTTGACAAGGAGGAATTTCCTCGTCTAGTAGGTGCTGTGCAAGGATTCAGAACTATGGGACCCTCAGTGGGTTTTCTAACAGGTTGCAGGGCCGGGACTCAGAACGGTGGGGCACAGTGGCCGGCTGAGAATTCCAGCTTTGCTCTTTGCTTTACTTGTCTTTGTCTTGCTTACTTTTGAGTGGGGGAATGGTGTTTGCAATGATTTTGTGCGGATGAAAGGGAAATTCCAGTGCTCATTTGTCTTCTTGCTTTAAAATAAGTACGAAGGAGCGAAGAATGCTCCAAGCTCTGACTCCCCAGGCCTGTGGTCACTCTGGCCCCCAGGAGTCTAGAAGCCTGGCGCCTCTGTCCCTGCCTCCTCCATCTTCTTTTCCCCAAAGATCTCCCCCTTTCACTCCAGCGCTGGCAAATGGCTCTGATGTCTGGTCAGTTTTTCTCAGAGATGAGTGAGGAATAAAAGAGACACTGGCCTCCGGGTTGATGGAGAGAGCTTTCGCCTCCAATTTCACCACCGTGTCCTCGGGACAAGCCTCCTGATTGAAGTAATACCACTGCAAAGTGGAAATCGCCCCCGGCTCCCTCTGCTTTGCCAGAATCTGCCTGCATTCGGGGATTATTCCAGAAACAGGCTTCCTTTCAAGCCCCACTGTCAGCTTCATTCAGGTGGATCGGGCAATTTATGGAGCTGAGCCACGTGCCTTCAGCGACCCAGAACTAAAGACACTGGGGAGTTCCCAGCTCTGGGCTGGGGCAAAGGGGGGCCGAGCGGGGGAAGGCGTCTGCACCCCCTCGGGCTTCTCTGACAGCCCACCTCCCCAGGGAGGCCCAGGCACCGCACATCAGCCTCCTCTGCTTCCTGGGGAATCCCTCCCCTCACATCAGACCCACAGCCCACTGTCCTTAGAGTGTCAGGAAGCAGGGGAATCTCCTTCCACTGGAGAGTTGTTTCCAGGCCGGAAGGATGATTTTCCTTCCACTCCCAGAGCTCTCTGCCTTCCAGCCCCAGAATCCCGGACACGGTCCCTTCTTTTTTAAGGTTTCCTCTTCGGATCCTCCTATCATTGACAGTTTCTCCCTGCAGTAAACAGAGAGGAGGAATTCCTGTTCCAACGGGGAGGGCATTTGACTTGGATGAAGCACTCTCTTTTCACTGACACCCGCCTCTGTATTCACGGTGCCCAGATTAATTCTCCGTCCGCGTGTTCTCAGTGGACACCCACAGGTGAGAAGTGTCCCCCATACCACTCTTGCTGGAGAAAGGTCAAGTGGAACTAATCCACTCCCCAGGCTGTGCCCTCTGAGTTGCTGGGATTTTGCCATCCCTGAATAAAGGAAGGCTGAGCTCACCTGTGCTCAGAACACCCTTTCTTCCTGGCCATTTGGGTTATGGTGTATTTCTGGGAATGTCACAGGGACTCAGGGACAGACATGAAATGATGGTGATAGCGATTTTCCTCCCCCCACCAGCTGCCCAGGGAAGATTGTGGCTTGGTTCACAGGCCACTATTTCTGGTGGGGATGGTCCCGGTGTTGGGATTATGAGGGAACTTATTTTTTGCCAAATAGATATAAGCAATAATGTTGTGTGTCACCTTTAGACATTGTCCTTAAGGAGAAGAGGCTCCTCCTTCTTTGTTCTTTCCTTCAGCAAGCTGCATGAAACAAATTGT
This sequence comes from Lasiurus borealis, assembly GCA_004026805.1. Classification (NCBI taxonomy): domain Eukaryota; kingdom Metazoa; phylum Chordata; class Mammalia; order Chiroptera; family Vespertilionidae; genus Lasiurus; species Lasiurus borealis. Next base: position 62,473 of record PVJN01005333.1, read on the forward strand.
GATGGCTGGAGTTCTAGTAGCCATTTTGGCCGTAATGACAAGAATATCTTGAAGGATTTTTTAGGTTCCTGATAGCTGGGGAGTCATCAAATAACACCAGGATGCTTATCATTACACTTTTTTGTTAAATGTGAGAAATAAGCTTTTATTTTATTTAACCTTTTTGCTAATTGCTTGTTAATCCAATATTGGATTTTTGGTCACATAAGGATGAAGCTGATTCAAACTGATCCTTTGCTTTGCTAATTCCCTTGTTTTGGTGGAGGACATCCTTTAATCAGTCATAGATGATCAGGAAATATGAATAACTATATGTATTCCAGGCATAAAGGGTTTCTATAGGAAAGAAATTATTAAATCATTACTTTACAACTTTAATCAAAATTAATTCCAAATGCATTAAATAATGAAAATGTAAAAAGGGGGATTATAACATAGTAGAGGCCTGGTGCACTAAATTGATGCATGGGTAGTGTCCCTAAGCCTGGAAAGCAATCAGCGCCAGTTGGGGCCTTCTGGCTGCCAGCTGGGGCCTTCCTTCCTCAGCTGCCAGCTGCCAGCTGCCAGCCAGGGCCATCCTTCATTTTACTCTACCCCCTGTGGTCAGTGTATGTCATAGTGAGCAAGTGTTTTCCCGGTCAAACTCCTACAGGGACAATTTGCATATAAGGCTTTTATATATATAGATAGGTAAATATTTATGTGATTTTAAACTGGAGGAAGATTTTCTAGAGATGACACTAGAAGAAACAAAAAAAATCAGTGGGTTTAAAATTAAAAAAATAATTTTTATAGGATATACATCACCAAACACAAAATTAAAAAAATAAATGAAAATGAATAGGAAGCCATAGTTAAAACTCGGGCTGCTGATCAAAAGTTCATTCCTTTCACCAGGGTTTCCCAACCTTAGTACTGTTGAATTTTTGGCAGGATAATTCTTGGTTATAGGGCTCTGTCCTGTGCACTGTAGGATGTTCAGCAGCATCTTTGGCTCCTACCCACTAGATACTCAGTAGTACCTTCTCTTCTAGTTATTGATGTCTCCAGAAGTTGACATGTGTCCTGAAGGCAAACTCACTCTTGGTTGAGAATCACTGCTCTACACCTGTGGTTCTCACACTTGAGTCTGCATCAGAATCACTTGGAGGACCTGTCAAACCCAGATGGCTGAATCTTCCCCCTATGGTTTCTGATGTAGCAGGTCAAGGATGGGTTTGAGACTTTCAGGTGTTGCTAAAATTGCGTTCATCAGTTTAGAAACCATGTTTTCACAAAAAATTGCAAGATATCCGTAAAACTTGTGTTTTACAATCAGATAAAGACTTAGTTTTACAATCAGATAAAGACTTTGCTCCAAGCTTAGTGATTTTTCTTCAATAATATTACTAGAGAGATGAGCAAAATGAAAAGAAATAATCAAGAGAAATTATATCGATGATCACAAAGAATCTTATTAGTTACTAGATGCTCGGTGCACAGATTCCTGCACCAGTGGGATCCCTCAGCCTGGCCTGTGCCCTCACAATCTGGGACCCCTCAGGGGATATTGGAGAGCCAATTTTGACTCTTTGCAGGCCAGGCCAAGGGACCCCATTCGTGCATGAATCCTTGCATTGGGCATCCACTATGCATATAAGATCTTTAATTAATCTCTAACCACCCTCACTCCTTCTCCTTCCCTCTGAGATTCATCAGTCTGTTTCTGTTTCCATGCCTGTGGTTTCCGCTCCTGCATTGAGTATCTGTCCCCTGGTGATCAGTGTATGTTACAGTTACTTGCCAGTTGGCTGTTCATTTAGGCCATATATATATATATATATATATATATATGTATCCTGGAGGCCCATTGCACGAAGAAATTTGTACAATGCAATAGGCCTTTCTTTCCTTGGCTTCCAGCACCAGTTTTCTTCTGGCCCCTTGGGACCCAGGCCTTTGCTCTAGCCAGAGTCTGCCTTTTTCATTTTCGCTGAAGACTCTGGCTGGAGTCTGCCATCTTCGTCTTTGCTGCAGACTCTGGAGTCTGCAGTCTTGTCTTTGCTGCGGTACTCTACTCCTGTCAATCCCTTCACCCCCTGTCCTCCCTCTCATAACAGGCATCCTGCCCCATCTGGCCACTCCACGCCTGGGCAGTCACCATCTTTGGCCTTCTAATTTGCATACTCACTCTGATTGGCTGTGGGTGTAGTGGAGGTACAGTCAATTTACATGTTTGTCTATTAGGTAATATATATATTCAATTATTGGATGATATTAGGAAGATCATTTAATTATAATTTCATAATTATTTTATAATATAGATGATATGGATGTCCACCCATCTTTAGTCGACCTTCTGCTAATTGCTTGTTAAGCTTCCTATTATAAATTTTATATACATTTCCAGGGACTATGTAAGTAAAAACTACATAACCCTCTTCACTTAGTGCCACATAATTTTAATACCTTAACTAAATAATTTTTGTTGGAACAGCAGAAAACTGCTGGAATGAATGCCGCACAGTTTCTGCAGATAGAAACAAGAATAATGAAAGAAATCATTATGGCCTGAATTTCAATGGATGGCTTACATTTAATCTTCTAGATTTAGCAGACGTGACGGAACTCTGCAGAGGCGTTTTCAGATCATCACTTTTTAGCACCAGTGAGCTAGCTACAAGCAAAATCAATAGTCCTGTGCTAGCAACATTGTTTTATTGTTGCCTCCTTAATCTCCTCTACTCTTTTGCAATTGCTTTTATTATTACTGCTAATTTAATGAGACCCTGGAGTTTGGAGCCAGGTGGTGTTGATAGTTAAATCTGGAAGACGCTAATGGAATTGAGTTCAAACCAGGTTAGGAGTAATAGAATTACAAATCTTTAGTGGTCATCATCTCATAGCACACCCTTTGTGCAACTTCTATGCACCAGAAATTACTGCAGGCTGCGAACAGAAAGACTTGGATTAAGGTTCAGAGGGACTAGGTGTGCTCATTAATTAATTAATTCAACAAATATTTAATTATGTTCCTATCTGGTTGTTGCAGAATTGTATACACAGGACAGGCATGGGCTCTGTCTCATAGGAGCTTATAGTCTACTTGAAGAGAAAGTTAATATATAAAAAAAGCGCAAGGTCACAACAGTGATAAGTGCTAGGGAGGAAGAAGTAGGAGCTGAAAGGCAGGAAAGATGATGTTAGATGGGTGGTCAGAGAGGCTCTCTGAGGAGGTGCCACTTAAGCAGAGACCCAAAGGCTGGGGAAGGAACGGAGTCGGGGAAAGCAAGAAAAAAGGCCACTATTACTTGTTGGAAGAAATAATGTGTAAAAGCCTATGGCATGGAAGTCATTCGGTGTCCCAAAGAACTTCAAGGACACGTGTATGGCTGGAACCTAGTGGGGGAAAGAGGGAGGTCTGAGATGAAGCCAGAAACTACTGGAGAGCTTCATGGGGTAAAGGGCATTTAGACACTGAGATTATCCAGGTGAGATTTTAATACACCTTTAACACACCTCACTCCTGTGCTGATGAGTGGGACTTACAGAAAGAATACCTTTGGGTTCAGAGCAGTAAATATGTGTGGTCCAGCGAATATGTGAAGCCAGAAGCATAATTTTGAACTTGTGCAGAGGGCAGGCAATATTTTAATTAATAAAGTTGCTTTATGTAGCAGCAATAATATAAAATTTGCATCATGGCCCTTTTGGATAAGACACATTTGTCATGTTCAGTCTACCCAGAAATTTCTTCCTCCTCCCACTCCTCTTCTCCTTCCTCCTCCTCTTCTTCCTCCTCCTGCTCTTCCTCTTCTCCTTTTCGTCCTCATACGCAGCCATGCCTGGCCAGCCTCTGGTGAACATTACTGTACTACACCTTGTGCCCTCCCCAGTGGTTTCCTTTATGTACTTTCTTCTTAGCCTGAGTCTCCACCTCTCCTGTTGGATGCCTCTGCTTCTGTCAAGGCTTAGTTTAAGAGACATGTGACCACCTGGGAACTGAGGTCAGGAGAAGTGAGTGAATGGCCAGTGTCCCCACCATCTCCAGGCTTCTTATAGCAATTTAACTTACGTTTGCATTGTTTAAGCAGGTGAGCTAGATGATTAGTTCATTTAGACATCCTCTAGAGTAATTATTGTTGCCTTAAACCTAGCAGATATTAAAAATACTTACTGAATTAAATTCTTACCAGCAATTACATTTATTGAACAATTAATTTTAAGGGTTTATGATTTAATCTTTATGTGATGCTTAATTTTATGTGCCAATTTGGCCATGGTGCCCAGATATTTGGTCAGACTTTATTCTGAATGTTTCTCTGAAAATATACTTTTAGATGGGATTAACATTTAGATCAATAGACTTTGAGTAAGTTCATTAGTCTCTATAATGTGGGTGGACCTCATCCAATAAGTAGAAGGTCTTAATATACAAAGACTGACCTCCCCTGAGCAGGAAGGAATTCCACCAGCAGATGGCCTTTGGACTTGAGCTGTAACTCTTCCCTGGGTCTTCATCCTGCTGGCCCACTCTGCAGATATTGGCCTTGCTAGCCTCTGCCATTGTGTGAACTGATTCCTTAAAATGTATGTGTATAACCTACAAACATAAACATTCACATATAAACAAGCATATGTGAATATAATATATATGTTATGTCATACACACACACACTGAGTGGCCAGATTATTATGATCTCTGAATGCATAATAATCTGGCTACTCAGTGTATATTTTATATAATAAAAGGCTAATATTCAAATTGTCCCCTTGACCAGAAGTTTGACCAGCAGGCAGGCCAGCCAGGTCCTCTCCCCATGGCCAGGGCTAGCCAGAGCCCACCCATGCATGAATTCATGCACTGGGCCTCTAATATATATATATTAGCCAGATTATTATGCATTCAGAGATCATAATAATCTGGCCACTGAGTGTATATCCTATTGGTTCGTTTTCTCCCTGACTAATCATATATTTTACATCTAACTATTTCTATCTATTTTATAGATAAAGAAGTTGAGACTCAGAGGTATTAGGTCCCATGACCAAGGGTCCATTCCTGACAAGTGTGGAGCCAAGGAAGTCCAGGTCTTCCTAAGCCCCAGCACAATACAGCTTCTCTACATGAATTCTAAGAATGAGAACGCGAGGACCTGCATGCCACTCAAACTATATTTGCTCTCAAGTGTCTCTTCTTTTTATTTTTTAATTTAATAAATCTTTATTGTTCAGATTATTACATTTGTTTCTCTTTTTTCCCTCCATAGCTCCCCTCCACCCAGCTCCCACCCCTCCCTCTAACCTTACCTCCTGCTGAATTCTCCTCATCCATAGGTGTATGATTTTTGTCCAGTCTCTCCCTGTACACCCCTCACCTCTTTCCCCCTGAGAATTGTCAGTCCACTCCTTTTCTGTGCTCCTGATTCTATTATATTCACCAGTTTATTCTGTTCATCAGATTTTTAATTCACTTGATTTTTAAATTAACTTGTTGATAGATATGTATTTGTTGTTCATAATTTTTATCTTTACCTTTTTCTTCTTCCTCTTCTTAAAGAGTACCTTCCAGCATTTCATTTAATACTGGTTTGGTGTTGATGAACTCCTTTAGCTTTTTCTTACCTGTGAAGTTCTTTAACCGTCCTTCAATTCTGAATGATAGCTTTGCTGGGTAGAGTAATCTTGGTTGTAGGTTCCTGCTATTCATCACATTGAATTTTTCTTGCCACTCCGATCTGGCCTGCATAGTTTCTGTTGAGAAATCAGCTGACAATCATATGGGTGCTTCCTTGTAGGTAATTGGCTGTTTTTTTCTTGCTGCTTTCAATATTCTTTGTCTTTTGCTCTTGGTATTTTAATTATGATGTGTCTTGGTGTGGTCCTCTTTGGATTCCTTTTATTTGGGGTTCTGTGCACTTCCTGGACTTGTAAGTTTATTTCTTTCACCAGGTGGGGGAAGTTTTCAGTCATTATTTCTTCAAATAGGTTTTCAGTATCTTGCTCTCTCTCTTCTTCTGGCACCCCACAATTCTGATGTTGGTACAACTTGAAGCTGTCCCAGAGGCTCCTTACACTATCTTTACATTTTTGGATTCTTTTTTCCTTTTGCTTTTTTGCTTTTTCAGTTGAGTGTTTTCTGCTTCTTTGTATTTCAGATTTTTACTTGGTTCTTGCCTAAGTCTAGTCTGCTGTTAGGTCTCTGTATAATATTTTTTATTTCAGTCAGTGTATGTTTAATTTTTAGTTGGTCCTTTTTCATCTCCTCTTGGATCTTGCTAAATTTACCCATCTTTTCTAGGAAATTCTTGAAAAACCTTATAATTATGGTGTTGAGCTCTATATCCAGTTGTTTGTTTTCCTCCATTTCTTTCGTTTATGATCTGTTCCTTTTCATTATGCTGGGAGAACATCTGTGATGGGATCAGCTGTATGATGCAAGACTTTCAAAATTGCAAAAGCCTCTCTGTTCAGCTTGGGTGGGGTGGAGTCTCAGGGCTGAGCAGAGACAGCCTTGGCTTCCAGTCAGCCCCACCCTACAAGGCCCCTGGGTCTCAAGTGTCTCTCGGTAATTGTTGCAGCCCTTTCTGTGCTCACATGCATGGGTGCCTCTAGACCTCTGCCTTTCTGGTTCCCTTGCATTCTGGGACCCATATGAGTCTGGGTCTCCAGGTTCTCGCCCGAAACTGGGGTTCAGTGCAGTTAGAAGTGGCACAGTTAGGAGACTCTGTCTCCCTTCCCATAGAGAAAGTCAGAAGCACAATCAACAGTCCGTCCTCTCTGTGTGCATTGGTGTGTGCGTCCCAGACTTCTGCCCTTTCGCAGTTCTTCTAAATTTCCATGCACTTCTCCCTTTTCACAGTCCAGACTTCCCCTCTATGCATCTCGCCCAGAGTTGGGGTTCAATGCAGTAGGATAAGAGGTCCAGTGCTGTCGGGAGTCTCCATCTCCCTCCTGCCAGAGTAAGCCGGCCAGGCACACCACCGCCTGCTCTCTCCATGCGCACATCTTCGTACCTCAGCTTTTTGCAGCTCTTCTGAGTCTCTGTGAGCCCCTCTCTTTCCTTCTAGTTGTAGAATTTCCACTCAGACAGCTTTCCTGTGGTTCTGGATGATGTCCATTCTGTCTTTTAGTTGTAGTTTTGGAATTGTTGTGTGAGGCAGCAGTTTAGGTGTTCACCTATGCTGCCATCTTGGTTTCTCCCCGTGTCTCTTCTTTTTAATGGTTCATGCACGACCTTGGGATTTTGTAGTGCACAAGAACCATCAACATGCAGATACCATACTGACCAGGAGAAACACAAAAATGACCATTGGCAGAGAAGGCTGGTCCTTGCTTGGCATATTTAAGTCCTATAGATTAAATTACCTTCTTTGCAGTTATAATCCCCAGAAATGCCTTGAAAGAACTACACACCTTTCATAAATAGTCAACTGCAAGATTTTTAGGAACATGAGAGGGGCCTAAACCGACAACAATCGAAAATGAAGCTTTATTGAAAATAAAATGTACCCCTCCCTCCAGAAGTGGAATGAAAACAAAGAGAAATAAGCTGTGCATGTGGATGAAATTAAAATAGAGAAAAACACACAGCGCACACAAAGCCCTGAGCCTCTTGCTGTCTTTGCTGTGGGCTAAAGTCCAGGTTGAGGTCGTAACTTTAAAGTGACCTGGCACCTTTCCATGGGAAAAAGCCCCAGTAAATATTCACCCTGGAACAACTGTTTCTGGTTAAGCTCCAGACTGCCCAGTCAGAGAAAGCAAACTAGGTCACAGCCAGTAAAGAAAGGGCCGCTCTCAGGAGGACGTGCTGTCCTCTGATGTGTAGAGACACTCTCCGGGGCTCTGGGTGAAACTTCTTCTTCCCGCACAGAGAAGATGGTGCTGAAGACATTATTGGTCATGATTGTTCTTGGAATGAGCAACTGGTCCTGTGCAGGTAGGGAACTCAGCTCCACTCAGTCTAGGGGTGAGGTAGGGGAGGGGGTCCTGGCCCGTGCACCTGACACCTGATCTCACTGTGTCCCACCTGCCTGCGTGCCCAGGTTTCCCTGTGTATGACTACGACCTGGTCTCCCTGCAGCAAGCCCTGGGCGCCTCGGTGGCAGAAGTGAATGCTCGGTCCCTGAGCCCGTATCTGTTCCGGGCATTCAGAAGCTCCGTAAAAAGAGTAAGTGCACAGTTCCTCTCCTCCACGCCTCTTGCTACTGCTTTCTGCGTTTGTTCTTTGGTCAGTGCATTGGGTACACACTTTCTTATGTTTTTTCAGGTTAAAATGATAATAGCTAGTCATCTCTTTCAGACAATTTTTGGCAGAGAAAGGATTTAATTAAGATTCTGCCATAGACTCTCGAGTCTCGCTGGCCCCCTTGCCCGTCTCCAGACGGTTCCTGCTGAGCATCCTGCCTTTGTAGCCTGTGTCCCCGTGGCTCTTCTTGAAATCCTTTATTAAGAACTTCTCATTTATTAGAAATGAGGCCTTTTCAAGTTCAGCAGTTCTGCTTCTAATATTTATTGGAAATAAATCCTGGCTTTTGAGATATAAAAACGCCCTTCCTCTGTCAGTTTAGTAGGAGGCTGTTTCCTGTTAGCTTTGGAAGTAGGGAAAGATGGATTTTCTTGGGCTTCCTGTGCCTAAGTCTGTGAGAGGCAAAGAAGGAGAAGCAGATACACCCTTCAAAGGAAATGAGAGTGTGGGCAGCAAGTCGCCTGCCCTTCCCTGTCCCCAGGGGATTTGATCGCCTAAAGGGTTCCTGTGCAGAGAAGGGCAGAAATGCCTCAAGTTGGTTTTGGTGCAGGTGGGGGTGGGACAGATTCTATGAATTACAGGCCACATGGGAGGGAATGGAGGTGCTCCCTCAGTCTGCCTGCTCATGTCCCCCATCCTGGCTGGGTGCTGCCTTCAATCACGCTTAGCTTATTCCCTCTTGAAGCTTAAAGAGGCATTTGGCTCATGGTTTCTCAGCCCCAGTCTCCAAATACACCATGGTCACCGTGACCCTTCTTCTTCAGAAAATGGCTGTGTCCCATTTGCAGAGTCCCAGGAAATGAATCGAATTGTCCCAGTTGTCTTTTCTCATTGGGCCATAGGTCATGAAGATGATGGGCTATGCTTTAGTTAGGTGTGCAGCCCAGAAACAGTCATTGTGACCTGGATATCGTGATGTGGGGTCATTGTGACATGTGTTCCTGTTAGCGGTGGTGTGGGGAAATCTATGTCCTCTTGCCAACCTGCAGATGAACAGTTTAAATTTGCTTGTGTTTTAGCTGTGCTCACGACAGAAGAAAGCAAGGGCTTAATGAAATGAATAAGAGCATGAGGACAGGTCTTGAGAGAGTCAATTACGGACACCATAGAAGTCTGGCCCCGGGGAGATGAGCTGTTGGTGTGAGACAGAGCCATGCAGCGTGCATTCTGTCATGTGACCATATTGGTACAGACCCAAGCCCAACACACATGCACCTACAAATCAGCACACTTAACATATGCATGTGTGTGATCCTTAATGAGTTCATAATTAGGTGATGTCCCACCGAATCCTGTATGCTGCTGTTCTGTCAGGAAGCTGCCTATTCTTGCCTCTTTCTGGATTTTTCTGATTATTTACATTCATTGGTCAGGCAACAGTCACTATGCCCCTTCCACGAAAACTTTACTTGTCCATGAATGACTGCCAAAGAACCCTGAGTGTCGAAATTTGGAGTTACAAATAAATTTGCAAGTATGGAACCTGTGAATAATGAGGATCAATTACACACATTTCCCTGGGAGTTAGGACCCTGAAGAGCTGGTTCCATCTTCCCCCTGAAGTACCTTGAGCCTTTGGTGAAGCACCTTTCCTCTGGGCCTGAGCATGAGGGCATGAGACCAGGTGATGCTGAAATGACTGGTAGCTGTTTTTACTGGCGGAAGATTCGGTAACATTTTCTCCCTGTGGAGGGAGAGACCGTGCTAACAATGTGAATTTCAGAAACTCATCAGTGGCAAACTGGTGTTTTGTTTTTGTGAAGGTCAATATTCTGGGTGAGAACAACTCGAGCTTGGATATAGAATTCAACGTTCGAGAGACCACATGCAGGAAGGATTCTGGCGCAGACCCCGCCACCTGTGACTTCCAAAGTGGCTACTACGTGGTACGTGTGATGGGAAGGGCCATCCTCCTCCCCACACCCCTCACCCCAACCCAATCCCACAAACTAACACGAGGCAGCACCTCATCTTCTTCCATGATTGTCACAGCAAGAGTTTGGCTGTTGCCTGTTGGCCAGCCATACTGGAGGCACTAAGTGTGTCCATGCTGTATTCCCCGGATAGTGGCAGTGTTGCCCAGTGGTTGAGGTTTTGAGCTCTGGGTTACATGGTCCTGAATGATCCTGGCAAATTATTTAGCTCCTGTTGCTCAGTTTCCTGCTCTTTAAAATGGGGATAGTCATGATTCCAAGCAAAGGGAATACAACAAGGCCAACACCAAACAAAAATCCCAGAGACATTTCAAATTCTACTTAAAATAATTTTAAAACACTACACGTGAGAGTCACATTCTTTTGCAGTTGACTGTTGTGTAATATCTGTCTCCCCCACTAGCTTGGACTCTATTGGGAATAAATGTTAGAAATAAATGTAGGACCATGCATGCTTGGTTGTATCCCCAGGGACCAGAACATGGTCCCACACTTGGTTGGCACCCATGGGCTGCACCATCAAACCAATGATTGCTTTCCAAGGCGTTTGCGATGACATGTATGTGTTCTCGGGCTTTTGTTACTCTATCATTTTATGTCGGGGTTGCTTTACAATGATGTAAATTCTGAAAAGGAATCCTTTGTTTTGAGACTTTTCACCAGGAATATTTTACACCCAAGTGTCAGAGCAAATGAAATCTGGAGCCAAAGGAGAACCTTGGGGTTCTTCTCAGTTCTTTTTGTTCAAGTGGGAAAGGTTTTAGGGCAGCCCCTCAGTGCTCTTATAGGAACATCTACTTTCCTGGGACTCATAATGTATCAAATGCCTAAGAGATACTTAAATATTTCATTTTTTTCTTAGGTATTGAGAAACTTTCATTTTGGAAAAACAAAATGCCTCTGAATTTTTCCTTTCTGACTGCGTCATTTTGTCCAGCCCTACTGTATTCCTGATTTCTCGGATAGGTCTAACCCTCTGTGAGCTGCTGGAGGTACAGCTCATTGCTTTGCATTTTCCAGCCAGCAGCCTCTTGCAGAAGCACCGTGTGGATGTCTGCAGAGCAGGTGCAGGACGTGTGGGTTCTTTGCCGCTGGTCCTCCAGCTCCGAGTCGGACAGCAGCGAAGAGGTATGACTGGACCTTGATGTCCATCAGGACAGCTCCTCATAGGGTCTGTGTGAGTCTGTGACAGATTGCTGTATTAGTGTAGTCGGAGCATCACCCAGGTATGAACAAGCAGAGCTCTGCTTGCCCAGCTGGCTTCTTTCTTTTATACCTACAACCTCATTTTCAATACCTCTTACTTTCTCCAGCTTATCTTCTGTCTGTCTGCATCTATCTATCTATCTATCTATCTATCTATCTATCTATCTATCTATCATCTACCTATCCATCTATATATATTTCTCTCTCTCCGTTTCCCCAAGATTTGTGAAATTAGCAAATCTTCAAAGTTTTAGACTTAAGTATGCATTCACTAGTCCTGTGGTTCAGTGGAACAAAGAGGGACATTTTTGCTGGATCAGAGGTCAAAGTTATTTGCCAGCTCTGCAATCTAGGTCAGGATATCTTACCATGATCTGTAGCTTCTTCATCTTAGTAAAGGAATAAAGACCACCTGGTAGGTTGTTGACTGAACCAGGGAGGGATGGGCAAGGAAGATCAAGTCTTGCATCTGGTACATGACAGGTGTGTAGTGAATGGCAGGACACGCTCTTTCCTTCAATCACATTGAAATTAATTTGCATGTTGTTGATTTGCATGTTGTTAAATACTTGTTGAATGAATTTTTTAAAACTGAGGAAGAAATGGTCAGGAATATGATATGACTCTAGCATAAAAACATAACTGTAACATTATTTGCTTATTCATAATGGGATAATGTTCTTGAAGGTGTTTTAAAAACTTTTCTACCTGTACAGCTGGTATTTTTATTTATCCACTCATATTTTTTTTCAATTTTTCAAGATTTAAGTTTGTAGTGAAAATTACATTAAAAGAGTATACAAGTTCAACTTCAAAAAATTATACATTCAAAGTACAGTGGTACCTTGAGATACGAGTGCCCTAACGTATGAGATTTTTTGAGATATGAGGTGTCGAGCGAGCGATTTTTTGCTTTGAAATACGAGCAACATTTGAGATACGAATAATTGCACGGATCGGCCGGCTGCACACGACCCACCAGTTTACCGTGACTCGAGTGTCTCATAGTTTCCCACGCCTCAGTCAGTGTGCTTGTTTACCTCGTTGTCAAAGCATCTTTTGTGCATTTACATACTTTATCACATTTCTTTTTATAACCATGGGTCCGAAGAAAGCGAGTGGAAAGGTCAGTGCTCAGAAGAGGATGATGTCTATTGAATTAAAGCATGAAATAATAGAAAAATATGAGCAAGGTGTGCGAGTGGCTGACTTGGCGAGACAATACAGGCGTAGTACTTCAACGATATGCACTGTGCTTAAACAGAAGGAGTCGATAAAGGGTATAACACCAGCTAAGGGCATTACAATAATTTCTAAGCTCCATAGCTCTCTCCATGAAAAGATGGAGAATCTACTGATGGTGTGGGTGATGGAGAAGCAGCTTAAAGGAGATACATTAACACAGGGCATCATATCCAAGAAGGCGCAAGAGATTTACGGTGATTTGCTGGAGCAGACCCCACGCATTTCCATGGATGAAGCATCGAAAGACTCATTTAAAGCCAGTAGAGGCTGGTTTGATAACTTCAGGAAAAGGTCCTGCATTCACTCCATCGTCAGGCATGGTGAGGCAGCAAGTTCGGATGTGTGTATAATATAGGTCAGGGGTTTAAGTATATTCACAAACTGTACAATCATCACCACTTCCTAAACCCAGAACATACCCACCACCTGAGAAAGAAACCTCTTAGCCATTAGCTAGTCATTCTGATCCTCATTCCTTCCTGGACACAGCCACTCATCTCCCGCCTGTGTCTATAGATTTGCCTATGCTGGACATTTCACATGCGTGAAATCATACAATATGTGTTCTTTTATGACTGGCTTCTTTCACTTAGACTCATGTTTTGGAGGTCTATATCTGTTGTAATATGTGCAAATACTTAATTCCTTAAATTGTTGAATAATAGTTTCCTTTTTGGATATTATAAATAATATATACTATGAGCTTTCAAGTGCAGGTTTTCTATAATTGAATATATTGGGGTTACCTTGGTTAATAAAATGATATACTAGATTACACATGTATTTTTAAAATACGTTTTATTGAATTTTTTAGAGAGAGAAAGGGAGAGGAGAGAAACATCAATCAGTTGCTTCCCACATGCACCTTGATCAGGGATGGAGCCCACAACCTGGGCTTGTGCCTTAACTGGGAATGGTGAACTAGCAACCCTTGGGTACACGGAATGACGCTCAACCAACTGAGCCACATGGTCAGGGCTTTCCACATGTATTTTTGTATAGCCTGTCAGTGGCTTTATGAAGGCTACTTATGTGCCTACTTAACTGCACAAATATGGAATCTTCATAGAGAGAAACCTCCAAAAATTAACCTGAACACAATTTGCAAGTCCATGAAATAAGCTCCCATCTTTCTGGTCCATAACATTTGGGAGTAATTCTGAGTCCCATGGAAAGCATTTTAGTCTATTTTAGCTTCATGTAAATTGCACTTCCCCACATACTTTCTTAGACATACATGCTTAGTACCCTATAAAGTTATTTGAAATAATATACTGTCTTATTTAATTAATGAGAGTCCTCCAGATAAGAGTTACATTTTTTATAACGTCTTTCCTTTTTCTCTCTTTCATGTGCTGATACATACTGATGCTTACATTTATGTAGATGGTTTTCAGGGGTATATTGGGATCCTCTAAATGGAGAAACAGTTACCTTGGTAAGTTGAGATCCATTTTTTTTAACTTTTTTTTTTAAACAACTTCATATTGAAGCTTTCTGTTAGTGAGTCATTTAAAACTAGATGTATCTATCTATACATAACATCTGAACAACTACAGTCATAACAGAAAATAAGCATTTTCTTTTATTTTTGTTTCTTCACAATAGACAATAGCAATACAACCTTTCATTTAGGCGTTCCTCTGTGTCTATACAGAGGTTTTCCATGCGTGATTTCATCTGATGGCCCCAACAGTAGTCAGGGCAGATATTGGTGTTCTCCTTGAGAGGATCTGTAAACTTGAACTACCTTGCTCAACCCTGCTGAATGCAACCTAAGCTAGTGGTCAGCAAAATGCGGCTTGTGAGTCACATGTGGCTCTTTGTCTCCTTGAGTGTGGCTCTTCCACAAAATACCATGGCCTGGGTGAGTCTGTTTTGAAGACGTGGTGTTAGAAGAAGTTTAAGTTTAAAAAATTTGGCTCACAAAAGAAATTTCAATCGTTGTACTGTTGATATTTAGCTCTGTTGATTAATAAGTTTGCTGACCACTGACCTAACCTGTGGGGCCCACATATGCAATAAGGTGAAACTGAGAGGATCTGAATTAAAATTCATCTAACTGGCTGGGGCTGGATTGGGTAATCCTCCAGCCATGTAACTGGACTGGACCATCATTTCCTGATTCTTGTTTAGGGGAGGGAAGCTCTCTTTTTTTTTCTTCTTGTTTGGCCTCTCATTTGAATTGAAGTAGGATGGGTTAGTATTCTGTGGCTTAGGAACCATTTTTATGTTCTTGAGGCTTTTTCCTATTGGTGCTGATAGTGCTCAAACTCTTTGGTGATCTCCCACTTCTTCCTTGTTCAAGAGGCACATCTGGGGCATCAATAACAAAATCACAGAATGTTCTAGAAGTGACAAGATCTTAAGACTATTATTGTGTTCCAGATCTCATTCCTGACAAACCCAGACGTGAACAGTTTTATGAACGGTCGCATGGTAAGTGGTCCTGTCTACTTCCCAAGGTCAGTAGACCTCAGTCTCATTAAGCCAGACTCTGTGGTAGCCATTTCATATGAGATAAACCCATGAAATACAAACTATTTTAAGTGAATGAAATGACAGTAGAGTACTGCATAAACTTGCTTTGCAAATCATTCAAAAGGTAAACTTGTGGCATTAGAAACTCACTTAAATGTTAACAGGAGATGAAATATCAAATCTGGCTTGGGAGATCAGTTTGATCTTTTTTCTTGCCCTACATTGGGCATTTTCTGAATAATCCAAATTATTTTGATCTTCTCTTTGCCCTTCATTTTCAACTATATTTTGTGTTAAGCAGACATTAGTGATATTTCTTTTCTTTTCTTGTTTAATCTTTGTGATAACTCTTTAAACCAACTTATTGCCTGCTTATATAGTAGAAATGAGTCATAACTCAAAGTGTTAATTGTATGCACAAATACTCTGTACTAAATGCTAGACACGATTTCCTCCTTCAGCCCTCACACCCATCCTGTAAGGCAGCACCATGTTCCTTCCCATTTTACAGATGAGCAAACTGAGTTTCTGTAACTTGCCCAAGGCTACCCTCCTGGATGGATGACCTAAGTTATGGGACCCAGCTATGCAATAGTGTGTAGCTGGGAAGATCTGGACTAATGCTCATCTGCCTGACTGGGGCTGAATTGGGTAATTCTACAGCTATTTGACTAGGACTGACCAAAAGTTAGTGAGTGGCAGAGACAGGACTTTGATACCAATCTGCCACTCTAAAGCCTGTTCGTTTGTTTTTTGTTTTTCCTTCAGGCTGTTTTCCAAAGGAGAACAGAGTCCAGAGTTCTCCATCACAATGAATAAAACAGATATAAATATTTCATTGAGTTCACTGTCTGATCCTCATTAGGCATGCTTACAATGTGAGGCTTGATTTAAAAAAAAAAAATAAAGCACAAGTTTTAGACCTTTTCCATATAGTCACTTTGAAAGAATATACAGTTATTCTACTCTTGTGACAACTGCTGAGAACATTTTTTGAACACTTTTTTTTTAAATTGCCTTCAGAATCTCTGGCTAATTCTTTTGAATCTCTGTAGTGGTGGTAAATATTTGCCATTAGATTTGATTTTAGAAATAACCCAAAGACATTTGGAATTCAGTCTTACCCTAAACTTAGTACCTTAAAGCATCAATTGTTTATTAGCATAGTTTTTGAAGGTCAGGAACCCAGAAGCAGCTTAGTTGGGCTTGTCTGGCTCAGAGTCTCTCAAAATAAAGTTACAGATAAGATGTTGACCAGGGCTGTGATGTCATCGGAAAGCTTGCCTGGGGCAGAAGGATTCACTTCCAAGGTTACTCACCTGCTTGTTGGCAGGCCTCAGATCTTCATGGGCTGTTGGACTAAGGGCTTCAGTTTCTCATCATATGGGCCTTTCCACGGGGTTGTCTGAATATCTTCAAAGTGTGACAGCTAGCTTCCCCCAAGAAAATGAGATAGAAAGAAAGAGAGAAAAAGAGACAAAGAGAGAAAGAGAGAGAGAGAGAGAGAGAGAGAGAGAGAGAGAGGTGAGCAAGCAGCAGAGCACCCCTGACAGAAGCAAAGTCTTTTATGAGCTAATTCTTGGAGTGATAGAGCATCATTTCTGCACATTTATTGATCACACAGACCACTCCTGGTTCAGTGTGGAAGGGGCATGCTCAAGAGTATGAACAACTAGGAGGCCATCTTGGAGGTTGGCAACCACACTGGGAAAATGTCATTTGAGATACGAAATATATGGATATAAATTAGTGTGACTGATCCTTTTTATGTGTCTCAGGAAGTAATTCCAGAGTTGAATTTTAAAAACATCTTGGGCTTTGGGAGCATCACGGACAAGATGTGCAGCTCTCTCGGAGACAGCTTTGAACATGACAATTTAGTTCAATGAAGCAAATCCGTGTGACAAGCACTGGGCAGAGCCATAGAGACTGAAAGAGAAATAGACAGTCCTTGCCCTTGAGGGCTTACACCTGTGACTGAGACAGATCACAGGCAGTGGCGAGAAATAAGCACTGAGCTCAGCAGTAACACCATGCAGAACAGGGTGCATGAGAGCTTGACAGGGAAGACGAAATTGTCATGTTCTCATGGCAGGATGGGTTCTGGTTATGCTAGTCACAACCCGTCTCGTAAATTTATTGTCACATGGCCTGTGAATGACAGAGCCTATGCATTCCTTTTCTCTCTTTAGAGATCATGAGAAGGGTCTTTCCCTCTGGAGATAGAAGGTACCCGAACCAGTGGCACAGAGCGAGAGTATATACTGGCTTTGAGTAGCAGTCTTGAGGTAAGAGAACACAGGTAAAAATATGTATTTAGAAACAGACACTGTTGGAGTGAATGCCTTCAAACTGCAACTTCCACACCTTCAAACGTTTGTGCTTCACTGTTTACCTCCCATCCCCGCCTTTCCACCGTCTCTTCCCCTTCCAGACACTGCTTCAGTTCTTCACTCTTGCTTCTGCAGGCTCTTTCTCGTGGCTTTTGCATTTACTGCCACTGATGTGATCAAGTTGTTCCACTTTAAGAGCAAACAAGAGACCATCCCCTTCCTTTGACGCAGTGTCCCTTCCACCCTCCCTCTTTCTCTGATAAGCTTCTGGCCATAGTGTCTATGTCTCCTGATTGACCTCCTTGCCTCCTGTTCACTTTTCTGCTTTTTGAAAACTGGATTCTAATCCTGAAAATCTGTGAAAGCTGATCTGCCTTCCTTTTCTCCATCGGTAATTTAAATCCTGTGATCATTTGTATTATTTCTGCAACCCAATTCTTTCATTCTAATGTAGATTACTCTGTCATCTCTTCCACTTGCCTGACTTTTTCATTATTACACAGTTATTTCCAAGTCCACATCTCTTGCTCTGCTCCATCTGGGATCCCGACCCTGATGTCAACTGCCCACTAGATGTAGTTGCTATGGAAACCTTGGAAGCAAATGAAACTCAACCAGCCTCATCTCCAGCTCCCTTCCTCAATTGATGACACCATCACCCACCTAATTTTCACAAGTTCACAATTTTAGAGCATCATGGACTCTTCCTTACCCTCTGCCTTCTCCTAACATTGGCAAATTATTGATTTTGTCCACATATTTTCTCTGGTATTGGCTCAGGTCCTGGTCCCATGATGTCTACCTTGCAGGTCCTCCGGTTTATTTGGGAACACAGAGTAGACTCTGTTCCTGCTCTACTTAAGCCCCCTAATGTTTGCTTCACTTATGGGATAAAGCAGAGGTGTGCAAAAGTCAGATCCTTAGTCAAGAGGAGGTGTTGTGGGGAGATGGAGGTAGCCCTGGCTTTCCAAACCTACACTGAGTATCTGGTTTCATGGATGTATTAACTCTCAGTTACTCAGTTTGAGCAAATGCAGCTATGGATTTCCGAAGGCATTGGTAAAGGGATGTCATGAAGAACACAAAGGAATGTTGTTATACAATCTTAAGTACTAATTCAAAGAGCATTCATTTTTACACACACACACACACACACACACACACACACACACACACACACACATTAATAATAAAGCTTGGGCTTCCGGGGTTTTAGATTTACATAGTACCATATGCCTCCAGGATAAAGTTCAAACTCCCTACCATGGCCTACAAAGACCTTGGTGACCTGGCCTGTCTACTTCTTTAGCCTCGTCTCTCCCCCAAGCCCCTAAGTTCTGGCAGTACTCAAATACTGGCCATTTCTCCTGTTATGACCTCTACCTGGAACATTCACCTGGCTAATTCCTCCTCACCACTCAGGTCTCACCTCAGTGGCTCCTCCCAAATCAGAGCTACATCTCTTTAGGGTCTCCCTCAAGTCCTCATCCCGGACATACCATTGCTTGTCTTCTTTCTGCCCACTCTGCCCCACCTGACTCCCAGGCACGGAGCTCAGGGAGCTTCCCTGTGTCTCCCAGTGCCCTGTGCAGAGCAGAGCACACAGCAAGCATTCAGGAAGTGTTTGTTGAGTGAATGATGAAATTCTTCCCTTTGGGCTCTTGAGATTCTTTTATTACAGTAAAAAAAAAAACAACCACAACACATACAACAGCTAAGCATAGTATAATTAATTTGTAACCATTGGAATTTAAAAAAAGTCAACTGACTTTACTAAAATAGAAGGAAAATTTTATCAGTGAAGTATTGAATGAAAAATGCAAATAGTAGGTTTTCTTTTTCATCTATGTGCCACTGAATATAAAAGCCAGCTTTAGCTGAGATCAAGAAACTACTCATTATGAAGAAACAGACTCATCATATTTCTTTTTTACAAACTTAAATCATTTCTTTTTGCATTGTAGAGCATCCTCAGGGTAAACAATAGAGTTCTCAATGATTTGGCTGTAATTTATTATTAATGATATGCTTATATTGGCCATGCATACATATGTATTGCTATGTAAATTCATGACCTGATTTCTATGAAAAAAAAAAAAGATCACTTCAAAACTGTCCTTTTTTACTTGATTTTTTTTTCAGAGAGAGAGAAAAAATAACTATTTGTTGTTCCACTTGTTTATGCAATCATTGGTTGTTTCTTGTATGTGCCCTGATCAGAGATTGAACTGCAACCTTGGCATATTTGGATGATGCTCTAACCAACTAAGCTACCTAACCAGAGCCAAAAAACATTACTTTAAAGACAGCACAGACAAAAGGTCAAAGGCTGCCACTCTGGCCTGGGCATTGACTTTGACTGAAGTTCTGGTCTGTCTCTGCCCTCCTGTGACCTTTTACAGGGCAAATGTTCACATGGTGCTCTAAGTTTGCTAGAATCATAAAACAAGGCTGGAAAGGCTCCTACAGGGAGTCTAGTGAGAAAGTTGACTGACAGGGTCTGGAATCAGCAGGCCTGGCTCCCAGCCCCATTTACCATTTAGGAGCTGGGACAGGTCCTTCAAAGATTTATAGTTGCTATCATTTACTGGACCATGAATTCCTTGAGGATGTCTTAGCTTGTTATCTTTATTATCTTAGTTTAACAATAAGAAAATATAATTAATGACACTATCTTAAATTAATAATAATATCCTTTGTTTCATAATGCTAAAAAATAGTGTCTAGAATATAATACCAGTTCAATCAGGTCGGAAAGAAGAAAGGAAGGAAGGAAGGAAGAAAAGAAGAAAGGAAGAAAGGAAGGAAGGAAAGAAGGAAAGAAGGGAGGACTGTACAATTAAATCAGGTTGGCTTTTCTAAATTGTGAAAGTCACATTTCCTGTGGGGAGCTTTCTGTTTTTCTACCCCACCTCCCCGCGCCCCCTCCCTTTTTAAATTGATCTCAGAGAGGAAGACAGAGAAACATCAACATGAGAGAGAATCATTGATTGGTTGCCTCCTGCACGCCCCCTA
>PVJN01005334.1:0-82520 GCA_004026805.1 Lasiurus borealis
GGAGAAATAAACCACAGTGAGGAAGGAACACTGGGCGGGAAAGGAGCAGAGAGGAGAGAGATGATGGACACAAAGCAGAATAAAATCGAAACCATGTACCACCCCTTAACTACTTCTCATCCCCTTCACTCCCCAGACAAATAAAACATTTTCCCATTCTCCTCTGGACCTTACAATAATCTTGTGATGAAAACAGACCCAGGTAAAACGTTGTGGGGCCCAGCGGGCCTGGGGTTCTCTCAATTTATAACTTCATAACTCACCTCCCCCAACATCTCCTTGTAATATCTTACCTTCCCAGGAGGAAAAATAAAACGTTATTGAAGGAGAAATAATGGAACCCAACACACGGCGGAATGAGAACGTGGCTCCATAAATGGTGACATATAAGGCCTGGTTGGCCTACCCCAACTATGTTAGCAAGGTCAAGGTAGAAAGGAAGGGCAGGTCATGCCGCTCTCCCTCCAGATCCTGACCTCTTCTGTGCACCTGGTGTTAGTCCTACGGTGCCTCTCTCTCCTTTCTCACCTGTAAAACTGCTGGGCAGGTAGAGTGTTCCAAGTTCCCTCCAGCTAGAGAAGTCTAAGGTCCCAAGACTTCCCAGTCCCGTGAGTGCGATGCCAGGACTGGCTTGAATTTCCTACCTGGAAGCCTTCTAGAGCTGGGGAGCGGGAAAAGAGGCCTTTTTCTTTGGGGCTTGCTCCTGGAGAGACACCTTCATTTTTGTGTTCCCACAGAACTGCTTTTCTGCTCTAGTCATGGATAAGAGCAACAGCTGCAAACACACACCATCACATTTGACTGATACTCATTTATGTAATTCTGATAGAAACCTCGGAGGCAGTCACTATTACCGCCCTTCTCTTACACACTGAGGTACAGAGAGGTTAGCTAACTTTCCCAAGGCCACACAGCTCACAGCCCAGGCAAAATTCTCACCCAGGAAATCCTAACCATCATTTAGCTCTTAGGCTCCGCATCACCACACGGGGGCGTATTGCATTTGGTGGTGAGGAGTGACCCCACACTCCCTGGGGCCAGCTGGCTTTGTCCCGGGGAACTGGTACAGGTGGGAAGAGGGGCAGTAAGGGGGCGGAAAGAGCCAAAATGAAATCAGTTGTCAGGCTGCTGCCATATTAAGAGCAAAGAGAATAACAGGCATGTCAGGAGCATTTGCAGACCCCAAATTGTTCCTGACATTCATTGGGCTGAGCTCTTCGCTTCTGCAACTCTAAATCTCTAAATCGAAATGACATGGAACTAAAATATATATATATATTTATATATTTTTTAAATCTCCAAACTCTTCACACATCTGCTGGCATGATAATATTTTGATTAGTTACATTTATGCTCCAATTATACTCGCAGAATGTTCAACTGTGTATTATATATAGCATGTTTGCCGCGCTCCGTGGAAAATACTGGATTATTACCTCGTCTGTTTGTAATGGGAAAAGACACGATTGGAAACGGCGTGGGGGCGTGGGGGGAGGGCCCGTGGAGGAAAGCCAAACAAAGAGATGAGGAAGCCTGTTAGAACAGGGCTGTCTTGCCTTCACATTACTAAATTGGGTCACTGCTATTCTTTCCCAAGCTCTAAAACGCCAGGGCTCGGAGAGACAGGAAGTATTAAAATCTACCTTCCCCTCCACTGACACCTTTATCTCCCCCCCGAAACAAGGGGGCCTGACCCTGACAGCAACCCGACCCCATACCCACCGGCTGGCAAGGTCAACAGCGGGGCTTGCTCCTGGAGAAAGCCCATCATTTTTTTGCTGCCCTTTTATTCTGGAGTGTCCATCTAGTTCTCGAAGAGGCCCTTCACCCTGTCCATAGTAAGTAAGTAAGTTTACCTATTAATAAAGGCGAAGGGCTCCTTTGAACTTCGCAAAATGCCTGCCCTGGCGATGCTGGGAGGGCCTTCTTTACCATGAGGGCTGGCGAGATGCCATCGCATCATTTCACACTTCTCCAGCAGGCCCCCCACTGGGGGTGTTTGGGGCGGGGGTATAACACTACCCAATGCCAACATCAGATGGGCCCCTCTGCGCAGTGGAGGTGTGCTACAGGCAGTCCGTACCCCAACCCACGGCTCCTCCCTTTAAATCCTCAGCCACCGGGACTTACTTTCTCCATTGCTGCATCCCTAAGTCAGCCGGCACCTCCGTGCCTCAGTTTCCCCATGGAGCCCCATGCAGGAAAGGAAAACCCTCCAGTGGTTTGTTCAACAATCCGCTAGAACCCAGCACTTTATAAACGGAAGGAAATGGGTGCTGACCTCAAGGATTACTTGTACACCCACTATGTGTCCCACACTAGAGAAGCAGCAGTCAGCAGGGCGGACTTTGTGCCTTTGTGGAGAGTGCAAACAAGCAAAAGGCCGTTCCGCGGAGGTGGGAGGTTCTGTGAGAGGTCGGGCATGTGGAGGGGTACTCACTCAGCCTGGATTCGGAGGAGGAGGCATAAAAAGAAAGAAAAATCAATGCGCTGAAGCAAATAACCTCCACACTGAGGCCTAGGGTTATTCGGGTATTAGACAGGTAAAGAGGAAGCGGGAGGAATATTCCTGGCAGGTAAATTAGCCTGTTTCAAAGCCAAGAAGATAGACAGTTTCTAACATGTGGAGAGACAGAATCAAATACCTTACAGGCCCCTTCTCCAATCTCCCACTCTTATTTTATAGACGAGAAAGTTGATAGACAGAGGGGTACAGCCACTTGCCCTTAGTCACACAACCAGATGGTGGCAGTGCCAGGACTCCAGGTTAGGTGTGTCTGACTCCCAAGCCAGTTCTAGTTCTGCCTGGAATAGCGGTTCCCACCCTGGAGCGTGCCTCAGAATCACTCGGAACGCTTGTGGAAAGGTGGCTGGATGCCACACCCAGTGTGCTGTGGGTGGGGCCTGAGAACGCGCAGTTCGAACAAGTTTCTAAGTGAGGCTGGTGGGCCACACTCAGAACCACGGGGCTGGCCAGTCTCGAATCACCAACCCCGAGAGGCCAGGGCCTATAAACTTGGGCTGATGGACAGGCAGTGCTGTCCCTTCTCTCTATCCACGGCCAGCTAAGATGCTAACTAATCCATTTAAGGACTCTCTCTCCCGCCTTGGGCCAGACCCTGCACACCTTTCTCAAGGGCATGAAAGCTCTGGCCACCGGTCATCATACATACTGGCTCTCAACAAGGTCTCTCCTCTTCAATCATTGCCAATTACCAGGAATATCACTAGACACTTATTGACTCCCCCAAATGTACTCAGGTCTGCATAGAAAATAGCACAATAATTATTCCCCCGCTTTACCATCCTCTCAGGAGCTACAAGAATTTGACAGCTGTTATCCAATTAAACCTGACAGCTATATATATATATAAATGCAGTTTTTCTCTACAATGGGAAAAGCTACTTCCTTTTTTGAGAGAAGAAGACAAAAAGAGGCCAAATAAGTTGGCCACCATCACTAGGGTCACTTCTTGCTTCCTTTCCTCTGTAGGATCTGTGGAATAATGTGGGGTAAGAACACAGACTCTGTATTTGGACTGCCAGATCGAATCCCAGCTCTGCCAACTACCAGCGGTGTGGCCTTTAGCAAGTTATTTAACCTCTCTGAGCACACTAAAATGAGTGTGATGATAGTAATTGTACCTGCCTCATAGGTTCAACATGAGAACAAAATGTTTTCATATGTGTTAAATGCTTATACTACTGCCCAACACATTGTAAGAACGATAGAAAAGTCCATGGTCATGATCAGCATCGCTGCCAGCACCATCCCTGAGCCCTCTCGTGGATCTCCAACAAAGGAGATAGTTGGCCCTACAGACCAGCAGGATAAGGTAGGGCCCAGAGTCATCTTCCAGTTGTAATGACACCAGGAAGCCAGGCTCCCCCCAGTTTACGCCCAGGAGCATCTCTCTTTGCCAGTGGCCCTCCAAATGCAGTTCCCAAGCCAGCTGCATCAGCACCAAAGGAGAACTGCATAGAAAAGCCACTTCCACTGAATCAGAAGCTCTGAGGTTAGCCCCCTACCTGGGCTCCCACAGCCCGCCAGGTGGTGCCAATGCACCCGAGTTTGAGAACCCCTTTCCTTGCAAATAGGAACCCAGGACCTCAGCCTGATGTGTAGGCCATGATAACCCAGGGGACTCGTCTATTGGATGTTCCCCCCATTTTTCAAGAAGGAATAGGTCACGTCGGGTCACATCACACCAGTCCACAGCCTGCACTCTTGACCACTGCCCTTTACCACCTCACATGAAACTGCCTCCTACTCCCACTTCCAGGAAGCTGCAAGCACCCTCTGTAGGCCAGCCTGGGAGGGGCATTCACTGCCACAGGAGGTGACCATGGCCGACTCCGCATGTCACAGGCAGGAAGAGGACAACACTTAGAGATGCTACTCACAGGAATGACATAGGGTCTCCCAGTCCTGCTTGAGTCCTTGAAGCCACCAGGATGTCCCATCACTGTCAAGTGGGGCCTCTTGAAATCAAGTCCCTGAACCCCTTGACGACCTTCTTCATGGCCTTCATCCCCATCAGCCACTCTGCCCTCTTATCCATCACTTCTCCACCCATTTCTAATCCTGTTCGCTGCAGACGGGATTCCCTACCTCTTACCATTTCTCTCAATACCCCGCCCCCCTCTCCTTCCCTTGTCCCACCTCTCCTATCAAAATCCACTTTGGACTCCTTGACCACAATGCAAAGGTCCCTCTCCCCTGGTCACCCTCCTTTCCACTGCTCTCCACCCGCCCACCTCCAGCCCTGGGTTCTATACTCCACACCATTAAAGACAACGGCCCTGCCAGCCCCACCCAGCTCCACAGCGGGCCTGGAGGGGAAGACAGAGCAGAACAAGACGAAACAACGACATGAGGAGACAGGGACTGACAGCAGTCTGGTGGGCAAGGAGTTATGTGCCATTTATTGGGGCTGCCGGAACAATGCAGCACACACAGAGTGGCTCAAACAACAGAAACGGGTGGTCTCAGTCCCGAAGGCTGGAGTCGGAAACTGCAGCATCAGCGGGGCTGGCTCCTCCTGGGCGCGGAGGGACCTTCTGTTCCTCTGGCTCCTGGCAGTCTACCGGCAATCTTTGCTTTCCTCGGCTTGCACATGCATCACCCCGTCTCTGCTTTCAAATTCACATGACATTCTCCCTGCAGGTGTGTCCTCTCCAAACCTCCCCTTTTTAGAAAGACACCAGCCACATTCGAATAGGGGCCCACCTCCTACAGTGTGACTCCTCCCATTCATCCCCAATGGCCCTACTTCCAAATAAGGTCACATCCTAAAGTGCATCCTATGGGTCAGGAGAGCGACATATGAATCTGAGGGGCAGCTACAAGTCAACCCATAACAAGCTTTCCAGAGCCCAACTGTGCTCGCCCCCTAAAGGGGTGCCTACGGCAGTGGCTGAGCAGGATCTCTGGTTTAGAGACGACTAACCATCACTTCTGGAGATGTGGTGAGCAGTCACTGGTTTCCATTGTAAAGCGACCCTGGGGGAAACAGAGTGGAAGGAAGGGGAGGAAATCGGCCACCATAGAAAGACAAACACACGGACATCTTGAGGTGCTCCTGGCAAGGGGGGTGGTGGGTTGGAGAGTGCTTTCTTCGAAGTTGTGGCACTTAATTGGGCATTTGACTGCAGTTGATAAACTTTTCTTTTTTTTTAATATATTTTATTAAATATATTATATTTTATTCCTCTCTTTTTACAGAGAGGAAGGGAGAGGGATAGAGAGTTAGAAACATCGATGAGATAGAAATATCCATCAGTTGCCTCTTGCACACCCGCAACCAAGGTACATGCCCTTGACCGGAATCGAACCTGGGACCTTTCAGTCCGCAGGCCGACGCTCTATCCACTGAGCCAAACCGGTTTCAGCGATAAACTTTTCTTGAAGAAGAAGCTTCATCAGGGATTGAAGACATTGTTTGCTCTGAAGCTACTATACCAGGTGCCATTGGGCAAACGCGAGCGCCCCTCCCCAGGGCTGCCAGTTCACTGATGGTGCCAGTTGTTCCACAGCGAATGTGTTCTGAGTGCCTGTTACGTGCCAGGCCCTGTTGGAGGCCCTGGGAAGGCAGCTGGGAACAAAACAGTCACGATACTTAATCACAGACGATTTGCTGAGATGGAAATTCTTCGGGAGAGCTTTGGAAGAAGCTGAATAGGGCTTCTGTAGGTCCTCCCCCCTGCCCCCCAGGGATAGTCACAAGTCTTTTATCCCATGATTTTCTCATTCTGACTTCTTGATTTTCAGCTAATCTTCTGATGCTCTGAAGTACCTTTTCCGTGATTATTTCCCCAGGAAGACTCTGTGAGTGGTATATTTTTCTGAGCCCATGCATTTCTGATTCTGCATCATTTTTTATAGTATAGATCATGAGACTGCAAGTAAATTTCTTGAGTCTCAACCCATTCCATTGGAACTGCACAGTCGCTTGCTTCTCACTTTGCTCATGGGAAAAGGAAAGAAGTCTTGTCCCTTGTGGGTCACATCCTCCTCTCGGGTACACACCTGGGAAGCAGGTTAGGTAGGCACATCTCACACCCGAACTCTGAATGCATAGAATATGCTTTTGTCCTGTGGGTTTGTATTTAGCATAGCAATGGTGATGCAGGCTCTGGAGTCACACCCCAGATCCTGTGTCCAAAACTGCCCAGAGTCACATCCCAGCTCTGCCATTTCCTATAGTGCACTATTGGGAAAATTCCTTAGGTTTTCCACATCTCTGTTTCCCAGTCTACAAAATGGGGATAATTAAAATACCAGCCTCACACGATCATGGTGAGGATGAGCTGAGTTAAAGTGCGTAATGGCTCAGAAGAGAGGCTGACAAACTTTTTCCATCTCGCTCAACTCAACTGTCAGCAGCCCTAGGCCATCCTAGTAGATAAAGGAGTGAATGGGGCTGGGTTCCAATGAAACTTTACAAAAACAGGTGGCAGAGGCAGCCATGGGCTGTCATTTGCAGACCCCTGACTTAGAGAATACCAGGCTCTCGATGCACATCAGCTGGTCTTCTTAACTAGGATTAGATTTACAAGGATGGTGGTTGGATTGTCTCCTGCGCTTACGGTCTGGTTCTCTGACGTGATGAACAGATGGTGAACATAAAAAACCCCCACCATCCACAGAAACTTTCCTCCCAGCCCACCTACAGCACTCTACTTGTGAAAACTACACCTTCCGAGATGCAACGTGCCGCCACAATTTCCCTGCTAATCTTTGCGGAGTTGTACTTGTGAGTTTCAGCCTCCAGCAAGATGTCAAAAGAAAGGGTGGGGAGGAAAACAATAGAACTCTGCCTGAGTGCCTCCTTGGGAAAGTCCTGTGCACCCTCTGGAGGGATGTCTGCCCCCTTTCAGGTTGGCACAGACCTTGATCTTCGACTAGAGAAATGGGAAAGAATCAAAAAGAATGGAAGCCATGTCCCACTTTTGTGGGGCCAAAGCATAGATGGCTAATTTCCTTTTTTTTTTAACCATTCCTATTTGTTTCAGAGGTGGCAGACATTCCTCCCAGATGCTGCCAAAGGGTTGTCTATTTTACTACCATGGCCTTTGCCTTTGGGGCTGTGCTGGTGGGAACTTTCATGGAAGCTACAAGAGGCTGGATTCCCAGAGGATCTTAAGGTTTATTTCCACCCTGGATCCTGAGTATCCACAGTAGAGTTCCTGAGCCCCATCCTCTCTGGGGTGCCCACTGTCTCACTCCAAACGTGAGGATCCAATTCTTTATCCACTTCTCAGGCTCTTCGGAGTTTGTCCTCCACCTACATGGAGGGGTAAGTTATACATACCTGCTTGTCCCATCATCACCAAAAATGATATATTAGGACTGAGAGCCAAAAGCATCGATGACAGGTATGGGCCAAACTTCTGTCCTCTTTTAAGGAATTTCTACCTGTTTGGACTTCAATCCCACCCATATGTTTATTATATTCATTCATTGGTTCACATAGTCATTCTGTGTCCATCAGAAACATTCACTGAGCAAGCATGATGTGCATGGGGCCAGGGATGCAGAGCTAAGTAATAAGCATGCTGTTCCCTGGAGGACTTCATGGTCCAGAGGGCAGAGTGGACCTCCTGGTGCACTGCCCAGATCCCTCTGTAAAGAAGGTCTTGTTGCTCTAGCTGCCGGAACACACTGATGCACAATCCTCAGCCATCATCCCCTCTATGCCTTGTCTCAGCTGCAGAGAGGGCCTTGCCCAAGGCCCACCCTTCCGGTGCCAGGCACCCAATGACAGATGGCCAGAATCTCTGCCCCCTACAGACCGGAATGGGCAGTGTTAGCTCCAGAGCAGCCTGGGGGTTGTGTGGGACATTGCCAGGTCTGCATCCCAGCTCAATGTCTCGCTCTGCCCGCTCCTCCTCCCACAGCTGCCAGTCCCAGGGGCACTTCCTAACAAACATCTGAACACATTCCGTCTCTGCTTCTGCTTCCCAGAGAACTCAACAACGGGTCTAGCACACAAAGTTACAGGGGGAACCTATAATCTGATAGATAGAGTATCTGAAAAATAATCATATTATTTTAAATCTTAGAACACGTATACTTAGGTGGATAGGGGGTTCAGTTTCTCTTATGTGACTCGTGGGTTAAGTTTTTCTTAAGTTTCCTTTTCAAGGCCTGTGCGAAGCAATTGAGGAGGTGACGCAGCTGTGAATCCAGCAAGCAGAACCGATAAACAGGGTCAGACCGACACACCGGGAGTCAAAACATCATCTCGTCGTCCGATGACTACAATAGCTGATGTGTGCAGACCCCCAGGCCTGCACGAAGCTGCATTCCCATTCCCCTTTATAATTCTGTCCCCTGCACCTCGCTGGAAGACAGGATCTGACGCTTGTAAGCGCTGTGTCTGCTTGGTTGGCTGGCTTCTCAATAAACGCCTTATACGATTCAACCCTGCCTTCATTATTGGACACACTGACAGGCAGCCGAGTCCAACCCGGGGTTTCCTGGTAACAAAAGGAGGAACAAATCACTCTGTCTGGGAGGCTCGGAGGTGACATTAGCCTTGGTTCTTAAAATGTCATGTAGGACTGTTCCAGGTGGAGAAAGGGAACAATCACTTTGAGCAGAGGAAACCCAGTGAGAAAAGACCTGGCAGGTGTCCCCCAGCCAAGTTCCAGAATCCTTTCCTCTCCTGGTGTGACCGGTGTGTAGGGACATGTGAGCCAGGGTTAAGAATGAAGCCACGGCCTTGCTGGTCAAATGATGAAGCTGACCATCCGCTGGGACCTGGTGAATGTTTTTAAGAAAAACAGAGACATGATAAACTATTCATTTCACAAAGCCAAACCAAATCCGCTCTAGCGCTTTTGCAAACTCACGCCTTTGCACAGCCATTAGAAGGCTGAACAACGGTAATCAGGACACTCTCTTCATGAAATCCCTAAGTCCGAGAATCTCAGGAAACCTAGTGCCTATAGTTCTGGCTCCTGTGGCTCCAAAGTGGGTTCTCAACAAACACAGGCATGAGCCTATGTCTGCCAACTGCCAGCACTCCAACACGTGTTCGTAGCATCTTGAGACTGGGGTTTCCCAGCTCTCCAGTCTCTGAGAGGGCTCACTAACACAGCTGCAGACGCTGGGAGAGGAGGAATTTGCTACCTGCTGCCTCTGAATTAGGCACCTGCCCCAGGCCGAGTGGTCTCCCAGGATTGGCTGGGACATGGAGATGGACCCAATTCGTGCAGAGATAACACAAAGCATCCAGCCCAGTACACACACAGGATTGAAATAGACTGCCTCAAACGTATTCCCCAGTTCCAAAGCCCACGATCCTATGAAGCAGCCTCCGGTGCCCGCAGCCCCTCACCTGTTCAATGTACATGATGGATGGATTGATTTCCAGATGCCTTCCAGCACTCACAGCCTACGGTTTGGGGTTTCCAGAAAAGCTTGAGCATTAGATTCATGACAAGCAACTAACTCAATAACTGAAATAGTGCCCGCCACCCACGAGAGGAAAATCAGTTCCCACAGGGAATCACCTCTAGCCACAAAGGTTTTGAAGGCCACCTCCTGTTCCTGTTCATGGCGTGGCCGACCCTGTCTCATAATTCCCAGTGCTCCATCCTCAAAGCTTGATCCTTGGCTCTGCAACTTAAGCCCCTTTTGTGCCTTATTTGTTTATGCTTTTTAATTTTTGATAAATTAAAGGTATCAGAAAATAGCAAAACCTACAAGAAATAAAATAATAACTATCCATAGCTCCATTATCCAGGTTTAACCTCTGTTCATATCTTGACTTTTTTGCTTTGCCAATTTATTTATTTATTAAGCCTCACCCCAGGATATGATTTTTATTGATTTACAGAGAGAGGAAGGGAGAGAGAGAAACATTTATGTGAGAGACATATATCGGTTACCTCTGGCACATGCCCTGAATAGGGATGGAACCTGCAACCTAGGTATGTGCCCTGACCGGTCAAACCTGCAACCTTTTGCTGAATGGGATGATGCTCCAACCAACTGGCTACCAGGCCAGGGCTGCCTTTGTATTTTTAAAGAAATATCACTTTGTTGTTATTGCAAAAATTAGATACATACTTTTTTAATGTAAATGTATACAGTTTATTTTTAAAAATCATCTTATATAATAAAGAGGTGATATGCAAATGAACCCTCACACCCTCACAAGATGGCTGCCTATGACCAGGCTGGCAGAGGGGTTAGTTAGGGACGACCAACAACTGAACAAGCAGGCTGTGTGGGGCGACCAAGCCAGCAGAGGAGCCGTGAGGGGTGAACAGGCCAGCAGTGAGAAGAGGGGAGGCAGAAGGGGGGGGGCAATAAGAGGTGAACAGGCCAGTGGGAGGGTGTAGTTGGAATAAACAAAACAGGTCAGTGGGGTGGGGGCAGTTGGGGGTGATTAGGCCGGTAGGGGTGGGAGCAGTGAGGGGTGACTAGGCTGGGGGAGCAGTTTGGGGTGACCAGGCTGGCAGGGGGGACAGTTAGGCTGGCCTGCAGAAGCAGTGAGGGGTGATCAGGCCAGTGATGGGGGGAGGTCAGTTAGGGACAACCAGGCAGGCAGGCAGGTAAGTGATTAGGAGCCAGCGGTCCAGGATTGTAAGAGGGATGTTTGACTGCTGGTTTAGGCCCAATGGATTGAGCCTAAAACAGCAGTCAGACATCTCCTGAGGGGTCCTGGATTAGGAAGAGTGTAGGCTGGGCTGAGGGGACCATCCCCCCAACTGCCCCCCATGAATGAATTTCATGCACCAGGCCTCTAGTTACCTGATAATGTTAAACTAAATACATATTCATTTTGAAGAATTCAAGAAATGAAAAAAATGCCAAGATCTAAGTTTAAAAAAAAAAAATCCCAAGTCTCCCCACCCAGAAATAGCTGGCATTAACACATAGCAGATATCATTGTAAACACCTTGATACAGACAGACAAAAGGATGGGCAGAAGAATAGGTAGAAACAAATACTATCAAATGTGGGATAAAATTTTACATGCTACTTTAAAATTTTTATGTGTTTTATTTATTGTTACTTGTATTTAACAGAAGATAATTAAAACAAAATTGTAGGAAATCTAAACCTTCAAATGTCTCTCTGCCATGAGATATTTGCCAAAGGATCCCTCCGAGGTTAAGGATACAGAGTGTGAAGAAAACATAAACAGTGAGGAGTAATTATGTTGCCTTTTAACTATTTATTTCCATTTTGCACAGCCCTTAATGACACCATGCTGTGAAGGATGGCATCAGTACTCTCAGGCTTCCTCCCAGCTCCCGCCCGCCCCAGCTCCCCATCCCTCAGCTTTAATTGTTGGTGGTGTTATGCTGCCCCGTTTATAACCTTCACATCCTGATCTATAACTGTAATTGCCCAAGTTGTTTATTGTTAGTTTTCTATTTATAGGGATTCACGACTCATCATCATTCCTTCTACCATGAGTTCTGCGTTCATAAACCTGTTCTTTTTATTCACCCTTAATTAGCTGGTTTTGTGATCCAGTTGTTGTTGTTTTTTTCTTCAATATCTCATGGAAGTCATACTTATTCTGAGGATATTTTTTCTTGAGGACAATTGCTTGTTAGCTCTATATCCTGGGGATTATCGGGCTATGCTTTCCTCCAGTCCTATCTATTAGACATTATACCATTGTCTTCCCAAATCAAATGTTTCTGCACAGAAGTTTGAAGCCAGCCTGGTATTATTTTTCTTCTCCTTGTGGAGGATGTTTGTGTGTCTGGAAACTGCATAATTTCTTTCTTTATCTTTAGATTTAAGAGCTTAACTAGGATGTTTTGGTGTTCCACAGTCTATACCAAGTTTTCCTGCAACACATTATCTTCTCTTGTTGTGGGAAAATATAAAACATAACATTTTCAATTTTAACCATTTTAAGTGTATAAATGAAGTGGCATTAATTACACTCACAATATTGTGCAACCATCACCGATTTTAAGGTGGGACCTCACCCTCAGGGTGACCTTTCCTCCTCTAGCTTATCACTGGTCATGTGGTTCAGACCTTCCCCGGACATCTGCTCTCCTGGCATGAACTAGTCATATGGTAGACCCCCTAGAGGAGGAACAAGGGAGCCAGAGAATTGCCTCATAGGCTCCCATACAAGCCGTGCATGACCACTCCCTTAAGCACTAGGCCCTAGAGATAGCATCTAGGCCTCAGCTGTGTTTTAGCTCCAGGCCCAGAAAAGCAGCAAGGCCTTGAGCGGCAACACCATGGCTGACTTCAGGACCAGCTTGATTCATGAGCTCCTGCCCTGGCACTGAGCAATCAGTACAGACCATGACCCTGAAAGGGCACACCTGGAAAACTAATGAATATCCCATGGCATCCTCCCTGGACACCTCCAGGTAAAAGTTCTTAAGAGGAAGGACCCAGTGTTTATACTCGGTCACTCTCTCTTTCTCTTGAGTATGCCCATGCCTCTCTCACCCTCTTCTTATCCCAATGTTCTATCTCTCTTTTTTCTCCTAAGCTCCGAAGACCATTCTTTGGTCTCTGTACTTTGTTTCCTGAGCCCACCCAGCCAGCTGACTCACTTCTTCCATGGTTCACTTATTCTACTCCAGTAACTTTCTAAAAAAACGTTTGCTTGTCTTTGAGTCTTGGCTCTGAATTCTTTCTTAGCCAAAACTCAAGGACTAAGATCTAACATCTAGTGCCATTCGCCATTAACATAACCACTAAGCAGTAATACCCCATCTTCCCCACCCCTGATCTGGAATCCTCTAATCTACTTTCTTTCTCTATGAATTTGCCTATTATACATATCTTACATTGCAATCCTATAATAATAATAAAAAAACCCCAAACAATAAAAAGTGTTGGGGAGATATAGAGAAATTGGAACCCCCATACAATGCTGATGAGAAGGTAAATGGTGCCCCTGCTTGTAACACGTTCTCTTTTGAATTGCAAATTTAGCTTTTTATTCACTTCAGGAATTTTTTTCTATTCAGAGGCAGAACAGCATAATGCTGCTCTTTTGAATCACAATTCTGCCACACACACACACACACACACACACACACACACCACACACTAATTGTGTACACTTGGACAAGTTAATATTTTTTCATTTCCTTATCTATAAATTGGAAATACTAATAGTCTTGACCTCATTCATACGCTTGTAAAAAATTAAATGCATGTAAATCTCTTTTAAAAAAAACTGCCTCATACATAGCCAATTTGAAAACGATTTGTTTTTATCTGCTATATTAGATTAAGCTATATTATGCTATACATTTGAAGAAGTCATGTTCTATACATATACATGTATCTACATATCTATATCTATCTTTGAATAAATCTTCTTTTCCCTTTTTTAGCTATTTTTGTATTAATCTTCCCTTAAAGACTTGCATCAGTCTTTCATCTGCATTCATATGCTCATTAAGACTTCGCCTCATACTTTTTGTCCTGCAGAGTATATTTGATTTGGCTTTTGGCTTATTTCATTTTTGCTGCTCCTAACTTACCTACGGACTCTTTTATCCTATGAATACTATCTGGGGCCTCAGCGTGTGTCTGTTTGTGCCTATTAATGTCATTCTGTAAAGGTATCACCTCATCTTTAGACTGTTCCGTCCCTTATTGACTTCCTATCGGGTTGCTCGGCAAAGTAATTGTGAATAATCCAGCTCTGCTTCTTAATTTATGTCTCTTTCCAGGTTGGAAATATTGTCGTTGCATTCTCTAGCTCCCTGCTTGTTTGCTTGCTTGCTTTCCTTCCCCTCCCCTCCTTCTTGCTCTGCTTGGGTGGCTCTGCCTGACATTCTATTTGCTGTGATATATGGCATAGGTGACACCTGACTCTCTCCCACCATAGCAGGGAACAGTTTGTTTTCCCCTTGGAGCTGAAGTTTGAAGATTGAGTATTCTTTGTTTTACCAGATTTCTGTAGCCTACAGACACGGTGACAGGGAGGAGAAAGCTTGGGGAGGGTGACTTTTAGTGATGGTTAGAATACCAGTGATCTATTTCTTCTTCTTAGATTTTGAGAAATATCCCACGACCAGATTCACTCCACCTACTTGCAGATATTTATTCTTAGCTATGAGGAGATATTCTCTCCTTTTCTATTATTTCTCCAATCCATTCTGTAGTCCTGAAGCGTTTGTTACCATCAGAGAGTTAACCACCTTTATAACCTTTCAACCTTTCTCCTTTCAGCTATCTCTACTCCTACCCCTGCCCCCAGCTATTTCTCTTACTCCTTAGACAGACAGGGAAATGATAATGTTTCCCATTCCACTTGTTTTCCTCCAGGTTCCGGGGTATCAGTGAGGAACCTTAGAGTGTGTTTTGTCGTGGATGGAAGAAGAGAAGCCCAGCTCTAGCTCTCTACACAACAGTATTTTCTGATTATTTCCTTATCTACCAGTTTTTAAAGTTTATTACATTTGACTGTTCCCTTTACCTTGTTTAGATGTTGTGGTAATTTTATTTTTATTTTCTTGTATTTTGCTTTGCTCAATTCAACAGTATTGAGCAAGAGGAATTCTATAATACAATTTCTGTCAATGATCTTAAGTGAACATCCAAGTCACGTTTTCCATATGCAAGCTGAGAAAATATTATCATAGTGAACTCATGGATTTTTTTTTCAGGAGTACTAAATTAGATAATATATGTAAATTGCTTTGCAAGCTCTCAAATTTTATATGAAGAGTAAGTTTTCAATAAATGTATTTGTGAATGAAGGAGCTGTTCTTGCTCTATGAAAATGAGTTTAGTTATCTAATTCATAGGATTATAAAATGTTAGCACTTAAAGGAATCCTAGGAATCATGCAGCCAGTGGTTTTACATAGAAGGAAACAAGTGCCATGTGTCTTCTTCAGGACTAAGTTTCATCAAGGCGTGAGCAACACAAGAATCCTAGTGTCTTTGATCTGACAGAAAATGTTATTCACGAGAATTCCTCTGGAGACTAACCCTTAAGTGTGAGAAGAAATACTTTTACTTTTTTCTCAAGAGGAAGGTCCTCTCATTCACAGGCCTCTTGTTTTGCTCAACACCAAGATGGGTTTAAGTAGGCAGAGGTGCAAACAAAGCTTAATTGCTTTCCATAAAATGGAGTAAGAGAAACGAAGAGTTAAGTAAAATCAGAAGTACAGATGAGAATGGACATTGAAAAATGAAAGTTTGATACTAGTTTTTGGTTGTTTCCTCTGAAATGTACACTCTCTCATTCTCATACACAATTTTTATAAAAATCTATATTACTCACTGATGTGTTTGTAGTGCCTTTTTTTTTTTTTTGAAGGTTCTTCACCTTAGTAAAGAATGAGAAGATACACCACAGTCTTATTTAGATTGAAAGTATTTAATTTGTGAGCTCTCTTTCACTTTATTTTAATACCAGGCTCCCGTGCCTTCTAAAATGTGTTTGGAAGCAAATAAACTTCCAAGCTTGGGCCTGGGGCTGGGGGAAACCTTCTGTGTTGGGCTCAAGCCATTGATAGTAATTGTGATGGGACAACTCAGATGATGACCATGATGAGTATCTATAAAGATTTAGCAATAGGACAGATGGCTATGGAAGTGATAGAGGTCTCTCATATAGAAGAGGAGAGGTTAATAGTTTAGATGACACAATAAAAGTAAATAGTGGAATGTGAACAAAAGAAAGATTCCATTCAACCTTGAAGCTAGGCGCACTCTTCTCTGGGAACTAGAGACGATATTCCTGAGTCTGGCAGAAAGCAAACTCGGACCCTCGCACGCTGCCTTTGCAGTGAAACAAGTTGCATGGTCATAATAGAAGTGCTTGGTAAGGGTTCCTACTTTCTATAATCCTGCAACTATTTAGTCATTAAAGACAAGGACAGAGAAATGTCTAAACATTACCCACCTTGGCCACAAAAGAGTAAAGACAAGGCCGAGAGACAGAAAAGAATGAGCTGAGTGGGGAAGAGGAGAGCACCAATGGCCTCCTCGTTGGACCCAAACGCTTCAGGACTACAGAATGGATTGAAGAAATAATAGAAAAAGAGAGAATATCTCCTCGTAGCTAAAAATAAATCTCTGATGGAGCTGGGACAAGAACTGGAGCCTCAGCATGTTCTCAGAATTGGCCAACATCACCAGTGGAAGGCACGCAAAATAAAATCTAACTATAATGGGAAGTAGAGGGTGACTTAAGAGGGCAAGAACTTATTTCTCTTAACAGAAAACTGGTAGATAATGCATAAGTTAATAAGTCATGAAAAGCACTGTAAGCGAAGTATTTACACATGCAGATGCAACTACCTGCAGAAATAAAAGTGGAAATGGACAAGGCTCTAAACAGCATGTGGTGGTTTGTCAATATGAGCCCTTCCCAGCTACTTCTTACCTAAACCATTTAGGTTTAACAAACCTTGTAAAATGTTTTTGAAAACTAAATTTAAAGACCATAGAATAGTCTCATCTATAAACATGTACACAGAATTGCTCCCTGAATTAATCATATATAATAATTATGCAAAAAAGAAATATATACATATTCCAGGACAATAAGCTTATTCCAGTAAGGGGAAGATTGTTTGAAAATGTGAAACCCATTTACATGTTATCGCTTTAGCAGGACAAAAGTGAGAATCACAATCTTTAATCTACTGTTGCTAAAGAAGCTCAGAGTAAAATCTTTTCAACATTTTTGGCTTTTAACAAGTCAGTATTCCAGACATGGAAAAACACTTCCTTAGAATAACAGAATGGCCGTCTGAAACTAAAAGACAGTATCACATATATGTGTCAAAGACTGAAGTTCTTTGCATTACATTTGGGAATGAAACAAGGCTACACTAATATTATTCAACATGATTT
This sequence comes from Lasiurus borealis, assembly GCA_004026805.1. Lineage (NCBI taxonomy): Eukaryota > Metazoa > Chordata > Mammalia > Chiroptera > Vespertilionidae > Lasiurus > Lasiurus borealis. The sequence continues at coordinate 17,329 of PVJN01005334.1, forward strand.
GCAAGTTCTAAGGAATAAAATCCAAAAGGGAAGGAGCGAAGGAGAAAGTGAAGGAAGAAGAAAGAAATCCTATATAATAAAAGGCCAATGTGCAAATAGATCGAATGGTGGAACAACCAAACAACCAGTTGCTATGACATGCACTGACCACCAGGGGGCGGGTGTGGAACAAGGCCAATGTTGGCAGCAGGCAGCAGAGCAGGGAACATGGTGGGTGTTGGTCGTGGAGGGATGATGGAGCAAGTGCGCGGTGGCGCCAGACCAAGGCAGGGTGTTGCTGTCATTGGGGTAGCCTCTGGTGGTTACTGAAAATTCTTTGCTCCCACGCAACAGTCTGGCATTCACACCTGCTGCTGGTGCCAGAGCCACTGCTCGTACTCACTGCTGGCACCAGCCCTGCTCACACCCATGACAGGATGGTCAAGCAGGGGACCAGGGTCCTTGGTGGGTGGGGCTGTGTGAAGCTGCCCCTGTGCCCACTGCAGCTTCATGGCCCACAGTTCCTTTCAAGGTGCACAAATTCATGCACTGGGCCCCTCGTTTCCCTGATGAGATGATTGAAAACCTAGAAAACCCGAAGCATCGACTCAAAAATCTGCAGGACTGATGAAGAGTCCAGTAAGGTGGGTGGTTAAAAAACAGATAAAACACAACAGCTTTCTTATACAGCAGCAAAACCTCTTGGAATATCTAATAGGAAATAAATTAAATCACAGCAGGAGCAAATACCTGGGAATAAACTTAAAAACAGAAATGTGTAAAGAAACCCATAAAATGTTGCTGAGGGATATAAAAGAACCATGGAAAAGTGAAGATATTTGTAATGATTCCAAATCTAAAAACTCGATAAAGTCAAAAGGAATTGCAATTCTAAGAAAAGCCAAGAGTTTTGTGGAATTTGATCAAGTAATTCCAAAAATCACCTAAGGAAACAAAGAGCTACACTTCGTTTAGGAAAGTGTAAAGAGAAGGGAATGTCGAATCAAGTATGAAGTATCTGATCAATCTACAATAATTAAAATAGTGTTGTCCTAACAGCTTCGGCCTTGCACAAAAGGGTCACAGGTTTAATTTCTGGTCAAGGGCACACACCTGGGTCACAGATTCATCCTCAGCCCTCAGTCAGGCCATGTGGGGGAAGCAATTGATCCATGTGTGTGTCTCTCTCTCTTTCCCTTTCCTTTTTTCTCTCTCTCTTTCTGTCCCCATCCTTTCTACTCTCTTTAAAAGTCAATGTAAAAAACATCAACAACAACAAAAAACACAGATAAACTAATACCACCACAAATAGACTCCATAAAAGAATTTATGATTTAAAAAAAGTTTCTACTTCAAATTGGTAGAGAAAGTTTAGACTACAAACCCATGTTCCTGGGATACCAGTTAACTATTGGGGACACAATAGACTTAGATTCTTATGCACATAATGAACTAAAAATTAATTAACCCATTAGTTAATACATAAAAACAAAGAATTGAATATGAAAAAAATCAAATCATTAAAGATCTAAAAAAATATATGAGAGTATTTATTGCATTTGGGGATGGGGAAATAACATTTGAAGCCCCAAAGCAAAAGATATCAAGTTTTCTATAATTGCAAATAAAAAGTAAAACTATTCTTCAGAGACATCAAGTACTATTCTGAAAGCAAATAAAAACTGAAAAAAATATATTTTAATATAAGTAGCAGGTAAACTTACTCCATAAAATATCTTGTAACCATATGGGAAAAATATAAAAATATTCATGAACAGGTAATTCATAAAGGACAAACGTAAAATATGTGCAGCTGCGGAGGTCAGAAAGAAAATCCCAATTAATATGTGCAGTGTCTTTTCCCCTTATCAAATTAATCAATATTTTAAAACAATAATAATTCCTAATGTTAGCAAAGGTTTAGTAAATAATCATTGATGCTTGGATTAAAGTTGCCACAAAGATTTTTTGAAGGACAACCTGACAATATTTATCACATTATTACTTTACGTATCATATGCTACAATATAAATCACATGTCACACTCAAATGCCCACATCACCAAGTGGACAATCCCAATCTAGAAGAAATAATTAGAAATCCTAACTAAAATGTATGTGAAAAATGTCGCAAGAGTACCATTTATAATAGTGAAAAATTAGAAGCAAATTCAATGCCCAAGAGTAAGAGCATAACTAAAAAAAATAATAATAATATGGCAATATGGTATAATTTGATGAAAAATTTCAGTCATTAAAAATATTCAATAACAGAAAAATGCCTATGATATAATTTTAAATAAAAAGAAAAGCTATCCAATAGTATTTATGGCTTGTTTCCAAATTTTGTAAAATAAAGTTTACATATTTAGCAAATGTGTCTATGTATGTTTGTGTGCCTATTTGGTAATCACTAATCTACAAGGGGAAAAAAAGACTTGAGGAGAATTTATGTTTAACATGATAGATTAAAGACAAACATTAATCTCCCTTTCTCCACAACTATCACTAAAATTACAGTGTAGGAATTAAAAAGACATAAGCTGGTAAGGATCAGGAGAATGGGAAAGGAAGTGACAGCAATTGAGAGATGTCAACAGTATAGAAGAACAGAATGCTTAACTGATCAAACAGAGAGGAATTAATGACCTGCTAAGGACAGGCAATGTGCCATAAAAAAGTCAGGGTATCCAGGGAAAATAATGCACTAAGTGGAGATAGCATCCCCTACTTGGCTCTGAAAATACTAGGAGTCAGTATTATACGCACTGCCCATCCCTTCAGAAGAGCAAAGGGTTTATCTTTGGGGAAACTGATAAGATAAGAAGGAAAGACCTTAAGTGTCAACATTTCAAGAGTCATCAGTAAAAAGGCCACTTCACTGCCTTTTTCTCTGTATGGTTAAGCCCATCAGTGAGAAAGCCTTTTCCTACCCAATGGACACACTTAATATTTTAGTCTCCCTCTCCTAAATAGGCATGGACAGTTAATGATGGCCAGCAAACTGGAAATCTCTGTATTGAACAGAAGAAAAATAAAAGGAGGAAAAAGGACAGGCAAAACCAAAAATTTCAAAAAGCATTTTATGAAATTTATAGAGAATATATTTCATCCAAAAATAGAATGTCATAAAAAATGAGCATTCTGAAAACTAAAAAGAACTTTCAGAAGTTAAAAAAAAAAAAGCTGAAATAAAAACTACAAAAGAAAGATGTCTTCTAAGAGTAAGTTAAGGACATTGTCAAGAAGTAGAACAGAAAAGAGAAGAAAAGGGATAAAGAAATTAGAGGATTAACCTAGGAAGTCCAAAAATTGATTAATAGTATTTCACACACACACACACACACACACACACACACACCAAAAGTATATCATCAAAGAAATGATATTAAAAATTTTCTGGAACAAAAGATAACAAAGCTGTAGATTGGAATGGTAACCCAAATAATCCTGAGCTATGAATAAAAAATATCTGCTCCAAGGCATTATGAAATCCTCAAAACACTGGTGTTAAAAATAAAAAGAAGCTGAAGGTGTATAGCAAGGAAAAAATTCTGAGAGATTGACAAAGTACAAAATTAATCCAATGTTCAATGGGGAAAGGGAAGTCCTTTCAACAAACAGTAATGAAACAATTGAGCATTTATATACAAAAAAAGAACCTTAATCCATACCTCTCTCCAGATATAAGATTTAACTCAAAATGGAGCATAACCCAAAATGTAAAATATAAAACCATAAAAGAATAGAAAATCTTTATGAACTTGAGTTAGACTAAGAAATCTTAGATGGACTGCATCAAAACTAAAAACCTTTTGCTCTGTAAAAGGTATTAGTAAGAGAATGAAAAGACAAGCCATAGGCCAAAAGAAAATATTTTAAAATCAACTATCTGACAAAATGCTTATGTTCATTATACATATAAAAATATCAAAGATCCATAACAATACACAAAAAAAACACAATTTTTTAAATGGGAAAAAGATTTGAACAGACACATCACAAAAGATAATATATAGGAAGAAAATCTAATAAAAGAGTGATATGCAAATTAACCATTACTCCATTATACTCGCAACCCATGTCCACAAGCCACGCCCACAAGCCGATCAGGAGTGAGTATGCAAATTAACCCCAACCACAGAGCGAGCAGAAGGGAGGCTTGGGTTTCCACGGCAACAGAGGAAGCCAATCTTTCCACACACCCAGGCAGGCCCAGGCCTCTACGCAAAGCTACAAAATTTCAATTATAGAAGATGAATAAATACCAAAAATGTGGTGGCAGCTATGGAGCTGAAGAGAGCAGGAGGCTAGGGTTACCCCCGGTGATGGAGGAAGCCAAGCTTCAGCAGCCCTGGCCTGTCTTGGCCTCCACTTAAGGCTACAAAGTTTCAATTATAGAAGATAAATAAATCCTAACAGAAATGGCTGCCACCACCATCGAGCAGGAGGCTTGGCTCTGCTCCAGGCTACAAAGTTTCAATTGTAGAAGATAAATAAATCCCAGATACCAGGGCCTCCACTTGGGTCACTGAGGGGCATGGCCAGCCTGCAAACCACCATAGGCCCCCCGCCCAGGCTGCCCCACACCCCAAGGGAACCCCCACCCTGATCCAGAACACTCTTCAGGGAAAACCAGCTGGCCCCCACCCATGCACCAGGACTCTATCCTATCTAACAAAAGAGTAATATGCAGATTGACCATCACTCCAACACACAAGATGGCTGCCCCCATGTGGTCAAAGATCCTGCTGCCATGTGAACACAAGATGGCCACCACAAGTTGGGAGGGACCAGGCCTGCAAGAGAGGGCAGTTGGGAGAGACCAGGCCTACAAAGAAGGGCAGTTGGGGGCAATCAAGCCTGCAGGGGAGGGAAGTTAGGGGTGACCAGGCCAGCAGAGGAGGGAAGCTGGGAGTGACTGGGCCTGCAGGGAAGGACAGTTGGGGAAGACCCAGGCCTGCAAGGGAGGGCAGTTAGGTGTGACCTGGCCTGCAGGGGAGGGCACGTAAGGACAAAGAGGCTGGCAGGGGAGCAGTTAGGCATCAATCAGGCTGGCAGGGGAGTGGTTAGGGTGATCAGGCTGGCAGGCAGAAGTAGTTAGGGGTAATCAGGAAGGCAGGCTGGCGAGCAGTTGAGAGCCAACAGTCCTGGATTGTGAGAGGGATGTCCGACTGTCCGATGGGCATTCAGACATCCTTCTAGGGGTCCCAGATTGGAGAGGATGCAGGCTGGGTTGGGGGACACACACACCCGCACACGAATTTCATGCATTGGGCCTCTAATAGGCATGTAAAAAGGTTCTTGACATCATTACTCATTAGGAAAATGCAAAGTAAACCCACAACATACTCACTAGAATTAATTTTTTTTAAAGGGAATATTTTGATGAGGACATGGTTCTGTCACACATTGTTTATAGGTATGCAAAATGTCACAGCCATTGGAAAACAGATGGACAGTTTCTTACAAACAAGCACTTATCATACAATCCAGTAATTCTACTCCTGGTATTCACCCAGAAGAAATTAAAAACTTACATTGATACAAATATTTATATGCCAATGTTTGTAACAGTTTTATTCATGATCACCAAAAACTGGAAATAGTGCAAGTATCTTCAAGTAATAAACATATACACAAATTGTCATAAATCCAAGTCATGGAATTCTATTCAATAATAAAAGCATAAAATGGTGATACACACCACCATAGAGATAACTCCCACATGCAATATGTTAAGTCAGACTCAACAAGCTAGGTAATATATAAAGCAAGGCATAACTAGGAGGACAGAAAACATACTAGCAGTTGCCAGATGCGGAAGTAAGGAAGAAAGGAGCTGACAACAACAGGTAAATCTGAGATAAGTTTTTGGAGGGATGGGTCTGTTCTATATGTCATATAGATACATGATTCCATGCTTTTCTCAAAACCTATGGGACTATTTTCAGAAAAGAGTGAATTTCACTCTATGCAAATTTAAAAAAATCAATTCTGAGGAAAAATTCTACCCTATTAGAATTCTATACCCAGCCAAACTATCAATCTAATATAAAGATAGAATAAAATGACTGTCAGCCATGGAAGATTTTTTTTTTTTGCATGAAGCCTTTCTTAAGAAGCTCCAAAAGAATAAGGAACTCGTGGGGAGTGGAGAGAGAGAGAGAGAGAGGGAGAGAGAGAGAGAGAGAGAGAGAGAGAGAGAGAGAGAGAGAGACAGCAGGAAATCACAGGAAAACTGCTATGTCTAAGGCAGTGGTTGGCAAACTCATTAGTCAACAGAGCGGCAAACCGCGGCTCACAAGCCACAGTTTGCCGACCACTGGTCTAAGGTGTAGAGTATAAGCAGGTCAGATAAAAGTGAGAAATTAGAGGGCTCCAGACACATAAGCACAGTAGATAACCTGATGAGTCGAAATATAATGAGATGAGATCAACTCTTCTGGGAGAAGAATCAGAAAATCTTAGTGATCAGTGAAAAGAAAACGAAATAACCAATTTGTCAAAGGTGACTATAAACTCCTCCAGGATAATATTTTTTGAAAGACAGTAATCACAGTATATGATATCACCTGGATGTAAATAACATCAATAAAGTTAAAATGAGGCCAGCCCTGAAAACTGAGTTTCTTCCATCTGATAGTGTGAGCATATCAGGAAGGTTGAAGAGAGAAGCTGGGATGTGTGAATGTCTGTGGTGGGGAGAAAGTTGGAAAAAGCTGCCAGACAAGACGATAGATCATATGCAAGTGAAATAAACAAGAAATGGCAGCATTCGTGTGTTACTTACAGATGCAGTGTTAAACGCAAGCGGGGAAAACAGCTAAAAGAGGGGAAACCGGTCGCCTGGTGGCAGTGATTCTCAACCTTCCTCATGCCGCGACCCTTTAAGACAGCTCCTCATGTGGTGGTGACCCCCAACCATAAAATTATTTCCCTTGCTACTTTATAACTGTAATTTTGCTACTGTTATATGAACTGTAATGTAAATATCTGATATGCAGGATATATTTTCATTGTTACAAATTGAACATAATTAAAGCATAGTGATTAATCACAAAAACAATATGTAATTACATATTGTGAAATATTTATTTCTAATTAGAAATAAATGAAATTTTGTCTTGAATTGTGGTGTAGCATGGGTAACAGTCTTCATATGATAACAGTAAACTACATTGCTACATTTTGCTACACCGAGGAGCGGTGTGTTGGTTCCTAAGACCATGGGAAATATGTGTTTTCCGATGGTCTTAGGTGACCCCTGTGAAAGGGTCGTTTGACCCCCAAATGGATCATGACCCACAGGTTGAGGACCGCCGCCTGGTGGGGAGGGAATCAGGGGAAGGGGCCACTGCTTTCACTTTAATCTTGTAGGTGACACTATTTTTAAAACTGTTGTAAACAAGAACACAGTTTTTCATTTAAAAAGAAAATGTACTGGGGGAAATGATGCCAAAAGATTAACAATTATCTCCGGTTATTGGGTTTACAGGTAATTATTTGCTTCTTCACAACTTCCCAAATTCCCCAAACTTTCTATCTTAATAATCAGAACGGGGAGGTGAGAGACAGAGTCAGACAGACAGGGAAACAGAGAGAATAAGAGAGAGAGGAAGTGTGTTCAAGATCAGGCTTTCCCCTTTTCCATAATCGGGCAAAACATGATAAAAATCCACGTCTTACTTAGAAGGAACTCTGCATTTTAGAACAGGGAGATGTCCTGGGCGGAGGAAAGGTTTCTGAGACAGCATGTTGGGGGGTGGTTATCCCAGTGCCTCACATGCAATAGGGTTTCCACAGCAAGAACCTCTCCACTTGGCCCCTGGTGAGGTCTCCCTCTGTGCTGTAAGATGAAGGCTTGGGGTCAGGCAGCTCTCTATGTCTAGAATGTGACTCTAAGAAACTGCCATCCAGAGACCTTCCAGGGACAAGTTACCTCAGTCTCCTCCTGTCAGACTGGAGGCAAGAAACCCTCTGCCGCCTCTCGTCAATGCAGACACCCCACACCAGACACCCCATTCATGGCAATATGTTCCTGGAGGTTTTACACCTCCTCTCAACGGCCCGCCTCCCAAAATCAATTACAAATGCCTGCTGGGACGCCAGTGTCTGCCTGGTTTGTGCGTTCCCAGCTGTTAAATAAATGGCAACCCCTGGACATTCCAATTTCCTTCAAGCCCTCCCAGGTCTGAGGCCCATCCTAGTCACTCTGTGCAAGCTCGGCAATTCAGAGCCGAGTAAAGCATTGAAACACGAAAACAACAGTAATAATGAAACAATCTTTAGAAGAAACTCAAGTCCTTAACCTGGAAGACCTGGGCTTGGGCCAACATCTGGTTTCGAGAGCTCGAGAGTCAGGAACAGCAACCAAACACAAGGGACTGAGCCAAGCTGTGGGACAAAACAACCCAGGTTTGACTCCCTAATCAGCCACTTACTGCCTGGCACTAATTCTGATACCTGTTGGCAGGCTCCTCATCTATAAAACTGGGACAATTTCATCGTCAACTCGCTGTTCAAATTTTCACTTAAAAGGCCTCCTGTATACGTAAAGTGACTAGCCAAGAAGGATACGACAATAGCTAATGGTTATTTAGCACCTGTTATGCCTGTGGCACGGTGCCAGGCATTTTACGTTCGTATCTGTTAGTCCTCACAAATTAAGTGTCAAGAAGTATTACCTCCTCATATTAAAAATCAAGAAATTAAGGCACAGAAAGACTAAGCAACTCGTGCCATGTCATTCAGCAAAGAAGTACTACGGTTGGGATTTGAACCCAGGCAGTCTGAGGTCAGTGCCTTGCGATTTCTTCCCTAACATCTCGAGCGTGAACCGTTACCAGCTTCCTCTCCCTGCTCACATTACAGATGGGGACATCAAGCCCTGAAGCAAGGGCATGGGTGTCCCCACAGTCACCCGGGGGCTGGGAGAGCCAGGATTCAGCTCCCATTCATGCCTCACGCCACCAGCAAGTGGAACCACATGGACCCACCCAGAGGATCCCAGCGCCACTCTGAGCATGCCCAGTCTTGGGCCGCCCAAGCCTTTGTCATTGGCCGTCCCCTACCTGGTCTGACAGGGACATCATCTTCCATTGGGAACGCAAGGTTCTGGGCCCTGCCGCCCTCAGCCACAGGTCCCAGGCTCACCGTCCCATCCAGACACCTGCCCTCACCCCCCTTTCCCAAACTCTCACTCCCTCCCTCCTCCGTGTGCACCAAGAGCACTGCCCATGCCTTCCATGGGTGGGGGGTGGACCAATCCCCAGGCCCTGGCTATAGCAGGCCTCCGGGGTCAGAAAGCTCTGCCTCCCCTGGCACGTCACTCCTCTTCCTCAGCATTAACACCAACTCCATTCTCATGCTCTGCCCATTCGGGGACCCTCAGGTCATCCTCGGCTGGACCCTAAGAGCCTACTACAGCGTCTGGCAACATACATGAGTTCCGTGACCAGTGGTTAGGAGTCAGAATAAACCGTGAGCTTCCACTCCTCATCCCCATCTAAAGAGACAATGAGCCCCTCTCATGTCTCCGGACTTTCTGGGGTGCTGCCTTGGGAAGACAAACCCCACTCAGAACACAACACAGTAACTGTCTTTCCTGGAGGACTTTTTCTCTGTCTCTCCTTGAATGGCCCAAGTATCCTGTCATTTAAAAATCATTTTCTAAAGGAGTTAGAGTAACATGCCTCTTTACTCGGATGCCCTTGTAGGTAAGTCAAATCCTCCAGGACAATCTCTAACAGCTAAGAGTTAGGACAGAGCAGGATCAGGAAGTTCCATGGAGAAGCCTCGAGGTCACCATGCATGCAAGAGTGATTATGACTGGGTTTCTGCAGAATGAAACATTAAATCCCTTCTGACCGGGCCAGGGCCTGGGACCGAAGTCCCTCAGAAGTTAGCAGCAGGTCGGGTAGCAGAAAGGACGTGCATTTGGGGGGGTCTGGCTTTTAGTCCCCGTTTTGTCACCTGCGAACTGGACAAGTTATTTACTATCACTGAGCCTTCATCCCACACATCCGCTCGCCAGTCATTCATCCATTCAATGGATACTTATTCAGTCCCTCCTGTGTGCCAGGCACTGTGGGAGACACTGAAATATGAGACTGGGGAAAATGGTTTGGCAGAGGGAGGGGCAGGCAATAACCCTTTCTCCATAACCATTTCAATAAATGTACAGTTGCAAGTTGTGGCATATGCCGGGAAGGAAAAGCACTGTAAGGTCTGTTGCCTGGGCCTGTCATCCTTGGGGCCTGACCCCAAGGAGGCAGCATTTGAGTTGAGAATTAAAGAATGAGACAGGGGTGAGGAGGGGCCAGGCAGACGGAGAAGAGTAGTACTAGCATATTCCAGTGGAAGAAGCAGTGTGTGGGAGCGTCCTGGGCAGAGCGGACTACATCACACATTCAGGGTGCTGAAAGGAGTCACAAAGCCTTGAACAAAGCCTTTCCCCCGGGTTTGTTTGCCCTTGGCTTCTGGGCCCTCGCTCCCAGGCTGCTTGGCGAAGCTACTGACAACATGCTCGCTCCCCAAGGCCTCTCTCCATGAGAGGCACACTGTGCCTGCTGTCCCCTCACATTCCACTCTAGCCAGCGCCTCACCTCAAAGCAGACATCCCACCATCTGCAGGCCTGGTCTCCCCCCTCACCCCCCTGGAGGGAAGGATCATGGCTCAGAGGAGGAACCTCCCCCATTAATGAGTCAAAGCCCCTTTGAAACCCAGCTGTGCCTTTCACAAGCTGAGTGTCCTTGGGCAAATCACTCAACCTCTCTGAGGCTCTGTTTTCCTAACTTTCCTAAAACGCAGATTGTCACCTGTGTCCACATCCCTGATGCAAAACCTTCAAGATAAGAACTACTTCAGATGTCAGAACGGTTCTGATAACCTCCCCAGTGCGATCTGGGACAAGGTTTTGTGCTCAGACACATACATATTTCCACCAGGAAGCTTATGACAACTCATACAAGGTGAGATAAGCAGAGACCGTAAACAGCTTCACAACAGCTTGGGTCAGATTTGACAGCCAAATGGGAATTTAGAGTTAAACTTAAAAAAAAAAATAGTAACTTTCTATTTTCATAGCTTCTTGGATGTCTGCACTCCTTGGAGAGAATTAGACCCGAACCCAGTTCGTGAGCGTGCGGTGGTGCCCATTCCGAGGGAATTCACGTGCGGCTCCCTGCAGGAGGGCTGCTGCAGAGACACTCATACGAGGGAATCCGGGACCGAAGAAAAGCTCTAATGCAACTCAAGCCGAAGTCTGCCGCCCTCCTTAAAATGCTGTCATCTGGCCTGAAAGCGCCCCCTTGCATGACAAGTGGCTCCATGTCCCAGCATGCCCCCTGCTCCCCACTTCATCATCAGCCCCAAGCTGAGGTCTCAGCATGTCACAGAAGCCACATTCTTGCTAATCATCACAGCAGTGTGTGGGTTTGGTTTTTTGTGGGTGTTTTTTTTTTTTAATTAGCTCAATTCCCCCATCTCCTGAGATCTGACACAAATCCCTGGTACAACAAGGCCCACTCTTAGAAGAAATCTCCGAATTAGAAAACCCCCATATTCTCTGACAGCTTCTTGGTCTCGTGAAAGGCAGCCAGACACAGAGAGGCCTCCCTCCTCGTGTTGGAAGAGGTTCTCACAGAGGCTGCACTGGGAACATCCCTCAAACTCCACGAGTCATGCAAACGGGGACCGGCCCTGTGAGACAGCGGGGCAGCCAGCCCCAGGAGGCCAGAGTCAGCAAGAAGCCCATCGAGGGTGACCTTGGACAGGGGAATTCACTTCCTGGATCTCAAACTCCCCACCTGCTAAGCATGTGGATCACATTCCCTCCGAAGGAGATTCCAGCTTAAAAATTCCAAGAAGAAGGGGACTGACTCTTCCCGTGTGAGAGAAATGTCGGCTCCCCGAGGAGCCTTGGAAAATAAACTGCCGCTATTGATAGCTTCCGATAGACAATCGCAGGCAGGAGGTAAATAAGCAATTACGGAGCGCGCCTGGCGCCCCGCATGCTGCCTCCGTGTGCTGGCCAATCACAGGGCCGGCCCAGCTCCGCGGGGACCGCGGGGACTCTGCCCTCACAGGCCCGCAGACGGCGGCTCCCATCACGGCCTCGGCTGGAGCAGCTGCCACGACCGGGGACCTGTCAGAAATCAGCCCGAGGAATCACTTCTCTTTGGAAGCAGAAAGCCCAGAACTGGAGGCAATTCAGGTAAACGTGGCAGATGGTCGCCTCTCAAGTTGTCATTTCTCCAAAGAAAGCTGGCAAGGGTGACAACCTCTGGTGGCCTGACTCCAAAGCTGAGAAATAGAAAGGACGTGGCAGGTGTAATGGGTGCCTGACAGGGAGAGGGAACGGACTGGAACAGAGCTCCCTGAGATGTGCCGAGAGAGAGGACTGGGCCCAAGGTGGCAGCTTGGGTTCTCAGAAGGGAAGTGAATTGGTGTGTGTGTGGCAGAGAGTTGGGCGAGGGGGGCGGGGGGTGGCGGGGCAAAGGGGACGGTGCCGGGAGGGAAAACTGGACTACAGCCTTCTCTGAGCTTCATTCTGGGTGTCACATCTTAGCCCCGCATTATCACATATGGTGACCTCAGAGAGCACATCTCTCTCCTTCCTTAGGAAGCAAATTCTATAACTGATTAGGAAAAACTAATGTGTGTGAGTGTATGTATGTGTGTAAAATCTTAGAAACGCAGGCAAGGAAACTGCAAGATCAATAACCTTCATAAAATTTGTCAGAACAAGGGAAGATAATGAGGAAAAACACTGAATGTCAAAACAAAACAGTCAAGTTAAATATGCATGTTTTATTTAGTAACACTTATCCAAGAGCCTAAGAGAGGAGATGGCCTCCTCAACGCTACGTACCAGGCACCGTGCTAGGCATTTTAAATGTATTTTATCACTTCACTCTCCTAAGAAGCATATGAAGTAGTACTGGCAGTTAAGTAGCAGCAGAAGTAGGGGAAACTCCATTAGTAATAGTAATAACAATAGCATTTGTTTGAATTTTATTGATGAAAAAGCAACTTAGCTTCATGATAGGAAGTCCATCAAATTCAAACAGAATAAAGGGGGGAAATGAGAACTTTTATAAATTCATCTTTAAGGACAAGCCTGATGGGTTGCTCCTGCCACCGCAGGGTCCTACTCTACCATCTGAATTAAGAGTCCTTTCTGCAAGGTGACACCTGGGTACACAGTGACTTCAGAAATGCCACTGGCTCCCTTTTTCCTCGTGGTCCAGGGCACAACCTTGGTCAGAACATCAGTTCCGTTACCGGCAGTGGCAGAGGCACTCTGTGGGGATTCCTGGAGGACATCCATCTGACCCTCATTTGACCTCAGGCTTATAGGGCTGCTAACACCCATTCCCATCCCCTCTGCTTCCCTTAAGTCACCAAAATAAACTGTCCTTATCAAAAGCCAACATAATACCACTCTGGCATTCATTTATTCATCTATCCATCAGTGAGAGCCTCTATTTTGGATCAGACCCCATCCTGGGATTTAACAAGCTACCTGCTAGGGAGGACCCAGGGTCCATGCCTGCCCATCCATGACTCTATTCAGCCTCCCTGTCCAGGCACTCTTGTCTTAGTATTTTCTGCTGGTGTGTCAATCAAGTGTTGAGTTTGGGGTCGCTGAGACCCAGCCCTCTGGTAATAAGTGCTTTTCTTGGTCTTGGACCATCACATTAATTTACCACCCCCTGTGAATATGCAGGAGAGGATGGAGATGCCAGGTGAGAGAGATGTAATGCCTAAGGACACACGGCTTACACACTGCTCAGCAAGGAGCCCACCCATCCCTCGCCTGAGCGTCAGACAAGCACCTTATTCCAAGCCACATGTTGTCTTACTTAGTTTGCGCGCCCGCCCATGATCACTGTAGTGGAAGGGAAGGACAGCCTGGGGAAACGGCGAAGGACTAACGTGCTGTGTGGCATTGGCCACGTCGCTTCCCCTGTGGATCTCAGCTGCTGCTTCTGTCAAATCCGAGGATTGTACTAGTTGCTTGTCCAAGGTTATCCTTTTCAAGTGTGATTGTTTATGATTTTATATACATCTATTTCCCATCCTATCACAAACTGAAGAGCGTGTGTATGTGTGTGTGTGTGGACTGTAAAAACGCTGACTCTGTCGTAGCCAGTTGTGCAATGGTTGGAGCATCAGCCTGCAGATTGAAGGGTCTTTGGGTCAATTCCAGACAAAGTGCACATACCTCAGCTGCAGGCTCGATCCCCAATCCTGGTCAGGGTACATGCAGGAGGCAACCAATCAATGCGTTTCTCTCACATCTATGCTCTCCCCCTCCCTTCCACTCTCTCTAAAAATCAATAGAAAAACATCCTCAGGTGAGGATTAACAATAAAAAAGACACCTCTGACTCTGGGTTTCAGCTAAATACCAACAACAGGCTGCTTTAAAAGTCGATAATCCCAGACTCCCCTTGTCGAGCACAAACAGCCTCTGCAGTGGGTGGGGGAGGGGAGCAGGTACACACAGGACACACAACCTATTTGCTGCAAGAAGATGGACCAAAGCCTGGGAGAAGGGCGTGTCACGATGCTCCCAAGGTGCCATGTGAATGCAGGAATCCAAGGCAGATGTGGACATGCTCAAGGGCAAGCTGGGTTATCCCAGAACACCCAGGAAACCAGGGGCAGCCCCACGCCTCCGAGAAACAAGGACGGGGAAGAACGGAGCAGAAGAATCAAACCTCCAGCTGATCCGGAGCTCAGCGTCCAAGCCAGTGATGCTCCCAAAGAGCATAATCTCTGCCCTCCATCGCGAGACAGCCACACCTGCTGCAGCCAAGCTGTGCCTCTGTGAAGGCAGACCTCTTCAGGGTCTCCGGGGGGTCTGAACACCTCGAATTAACTTCCCCTCCCATCGCCTTCAGGCACCCCAGCCCCTGTATGTCACCCAGACCCATGACTCGCTTGCCTCCTCCTGCTTCCTTCTCCCACTCGTGACAAGGTCACCTGCCGTGCTTTATAATACAAAAATAACATTCCTGCTGCCAATGAAAATTATGTCTGAACCGGCCACCCTTCCCTGCCTCATTCGGAAAGCAGCTCCGCAGGGGAGAGGGGGCCAGGCTGCAGTTACCAGGCTTATTAAGACACCTAATGAAACACCTCGTGGAGACCACCCCCTCCCAGGGGAGCTCCGCAGAATGCATCACAGAAGCAGGTGTGAGGCTTGAGGCAAACGCTTCCAAAGCAGAAGGCCGGGAGGGGCTGGGGCCAGCTGCAGCCTCACCTAATGTTCCCCAAGTCTGTGGTGCGGGGGCTCCTCTCCCAGCTTCACAGCCAAGATAACCACAGCAACTGCCTCACATCTCTTGGCCTCAAGGGGGCACAAGAGACACCCCTCTTACCCTGTTTTTCCGAAAGTAAGACATCCCCCGAAAATAAGACCTACTTCCAGTTTTGCCTCTCGCTATAATATAAGGCCTCCCCGGAATATAAGGCCCCCGAAGCTACCGTGAGGCATCTGACTCCTGATTTAAAGAGACCTCGCACTGCCTGAACAGCTCCGGTTGTGCTGCGGCCAATCAGTAAGCTGGTTTGTAATGACAACTACTACCGTACCGTATACAGGTAATAAATTTCCTTTTTTTTTTTCCTTTTGTTCAACAATAAATGTGTACCATATTCTTCTTCATGGAAAAACAAGACATCCCCTGAAAATAAGACCTAGCGCATCTTTGGGAGCAAAAATTAATATAAGACACTGTCTTATTTTCGGGGAAACAGGGTAATAATGAAAGTGGAGTGAAGGCAACAGACATTTGTGGAACCTCATACACAACAGGGATAAAGTTTTAGTTTAACTGAAGAAGTGAAAAACTCAGGACTCTGGGAAATGGTATCTTAGGGTTTTTCTGGCATGCCCCTTAGGAGGGCTGAGCCCCCGTATGGCTGGATCATTCCTACTGTCTGTGAGCCCTGAGAGTCAAAATGAGGATCTAGATTGGGTGAGAGGTTCCTAGAAGGCTACGCAGCCTGCTTCCTCCTTTATTTTGTGTTTCCCTTTTCTCCTGTGTCTTAAGTTTGCTTATCAAAGAAGCAATGAAAGGAGGTATCCTCGTGTAGAGGTGAAAAATAGGGACAGCCAGATGCAAACTTTGTCTCTACCCTTACCCCTGAAACTCTGGGGAAATGGCAGGACCATTCTATGCCAGTTTTCTTAGTTAAAAATAAGGGTGACGATAATAATAGTCTCTATCTCTTCTAGTTTTTATAAATACCAAATTATATGTATACCACGTAGGTATCAACCAGGGTTACACTTGGCATATTCCAATGAGGAGAATACAAGAGGCAATAAAGGTACTATGTATAAGGATACAAGAAGGGCAAGAGCAATAGAACCGTTGTCACGCCTAGGGGGAGGAAGGATTAGGGGTGGGGACAGTCACCAGAATCAAACAGGAGAGACCAGTGGTGAGAAGGCTCCCTTGAAAGGAGCAGTGACCTTCAGCCAAGGATACAGTTGGCCTCAGGTGACTGCTAGGAAGATGTCCAGGGAACAAGTACCCAGATTACACTCTCCTCTGTCCCTCCTTCAATCCCTGGCCATGTAAAAGCCAACAGGCATTGGTGTGGACCCTATGGGTCAGCCTTCCAGGTCAGTGAACAGGATGGAAAAGGGTAAGGAATGGGTGAGAGGGTCACATGGAGGACAGCACAGCACACAAGTGCTCAGGGAGTAAGAACATAACATACATGAGTTGTTGTTCTATCCATGACCATTGCCTAGGATACTTGGCTGCAGCCTGGTCACCAGAATATTAAATGGGAATTTAGTCAGATGCCATAGTCACCAATGTGTCTCACTTGTGGCTTGTGGCTGTACTGTTGGGTAAACTTGTGGGTTATGGGAAGGCCACCTACAGTTGACACAGCTCCCCCAGCACCTCCCTAGACCACCAAGTTGACTTACCAAGTTCACGTTGAAAATGCCTAAGCTTTGGACACAAAGCTTAGGACAAGAGGCACGGAATGTTTCCATCCCCTAGAAAACAGCGGTCCTTCTGACAGTCAAAATGGTTCTTGCCTTTTACTGGGTTGGCAGAACTTGTTAACTGAATGGAAAAAGTTCATCCCTCTAATTAGAGTCCCACCTCCTTTTAAATCACAACCTGTCCCCTTCTAAGTTTCCATCACTTGCTCTAACTCTGAATTCAGGGCTCCACAAAACAATGTGACCCTCTCTTCCACAAAGAGCCCCCTGTAGTGGCAATTCAACCAATCAAGTCAATTCATCCAACATTTATGGAGAGTCAGGCATGTGGGGTTTCTGGGGGGCACTGAAACAGCTCAGACACATCTGCAGGCATTTCGGTGGTTTTTCTTTCCCAAAAAAATCATCTTGCAACCCTTTCCTCAGCCCAAACAAGGAGCGGCACAGTCTTCAGATTAGGATGGAGTGGTGGGTAGAACATCACCTGTGAGGCCACAATCCCCTTGATCTGAATCAGTACTATTATGTACTTATTATATAGTCTAGGACAAGTCTCTCTGACTCCCTGAGTCCTGTTTTCCTCATCTGAATGTTTTTGGATTGCTCTGAGAATTAAATGAGATGATGTGTATGAATCTCCTAGGACAGTACTTAGCACATAGTAGGTCATCAATGAGTGTTAGTGCTTCAGCCCTACAGGCAGCTCCATGTACCCAAGTGCCTCAGTTAGTGTTCCCTCCCTATGTCTTCCCTTGGAATCTCAGACACAGAGCTAGCAAATCCTGGGCTGTACTACCTGTCTCATTTCTTTCTGGGTCTAAGCTTCATCAGCAACAAAATAAAGGGGTGCTGGCTACACAATAGACAAGTGATTCTCAACTCTCTCTACGAGGATACTTCTCCCTGGACCCCGTGTTTTAAAAGACGTGTCTACTACATAAATGGAACTTCTGAAGTAAAAATTACTTTTTCCTCCATTATCTCTTGATCAAAGAAACGCATAACTGCCCCTCCAAGGACCTCTGAGCAGCATGAAATCACCAGCCTTATTCACTAGGATGATTCCACTTGAACCCTAACCCAAAGAACTTGAGATTTTTTTTTTTAAACCTGTGCAGCTTTATTGTCACACAAGCTATTTTGAAATATGAAATGTGATCCAAGCATTACCACTTCTTTCCATATCCCCAGGTCTTCAAGTTGAAAAACACTGGACTAGCTGATTCCTACGAAGCCTCCCATCTCGGTCATGCTAAGATCCTAGCTAGAATAAAGCCCAACCTGAAATGGCATTTGCTAACATGAGATAGTCTGTGGCCATCTAGCGAGGTCTGGGCCCACCACCATGGAGGCACTGTGCTTCTGTGAGGAGGCTGAGTACCAGCATCCAGTGTTATGAATTTATTCACCCCTGCCAAATCTTTTGGCATCTCCCTGGCAGTAGGAAGCTAAGGTCCTTTATTTAATTTTTTAAAATATATTTTATTGATTTTTTTTTCAGAGAGGGAGGGAGAGGGAGAGAGAGTTAGAAACATCAATGAGAGAGAAACATCGATCAACCGCCTCCTGCACAACCCCCACTAGGGATGTGCCTGCAACCAAGGTACATGCCTTGATCGGAATGGAACCTGGGACCCTTCAGTCCACAGGTCCACATTCTTTCCACTTAGCCAAAGTGGTTAGGGCCAAAGTCCTTTACTTTAATTGCTAGATATCAACTTCCAGTGGTGTCACCCCTGAAGGACCTTTACTTGCACATTCCTTCCTGAGACCAGCTGTGGGTTTAGCCTGCAGCCGGTGGCCTGGTCCTTATTCCCCCTGTGGCAAGGAGCATGCTCGGAATCCCAGGGGCTTATCTGCAAAGTTGTTCCCCAGGAGCTCACCTCGGAGCAGCTCCTCCTGACCATATAGTGATTTGAAATTAGATGTCCTCACAGAGCATCCCCAGGGCCTATGTAGCTCCCAATGCCCTTTCTTTTCATCACACGGAAAGCTCACAAACAGGGGAAAAACAACATTATTCTTGTACCTCATTCCCTATAAGCACCTTCACTCTTTGCTCATCATTAGAGCCCTTAGTTAGCTGGCCCCTTGCTAAGTCAAACTTGCAAAGCACTGTTTTAAGCCACTTCCTTAGATGTGCCCTTAATTATAGCTGTTCCTTCCTGTTGTTCATTCTCCATGAATGCAAACATCTAAGTTACTGGTCTTCTAATGTTCTTCTTACGCACTCATTAGAGTAGAACATTTTGTTCCTGCCTTACATCTTTTATTCTGCCTCCTGCACAGCTTAAGAAGTACTTGAGTTTTTGTCTCTGCCATTATGTTGTATAATAAATAGCATTCTGTATGCTGTGGGATTGAAAATAACTGCTGTCTGACTATTTCCCATAGAAAATATCTAAAGATACATTAAGAGTCATAAATGTTGGACTGCTGTTGGAACACTATGCTAATCTCTATCATTCTTACCTAACTCTATTAACTAACCTTACTCAACTCTAATCATCACTATCTTGCTTTTCTCCCTTTCTAATCTAATTTTCAAAGATCCATGATAGCTATATACACATAACACCTTCCTGACTGCCTTGGGCATCTCTTTGACTCTTTTTTTAAAAATATATTTTATTGACTTTTCACAGAGAGGAAGGGAGAGGGATAGAAAGTCAGAAACATCGATCAGAGAGAGACATCGGTCAGCCGCCTCCTGCACACCCCACACTGGAGATGTGCCCGAAAGCAAGGTACATGCCCCCAACCGGAATTGAACCTGGGACCTTTCAGTCTGCAGGCCTACACTCTATCCACTGAGCCAAACCAGTCTCAGCCCCTTTGACTCTTGAAAGTGTCCCAATTGGGACAATATATATATGGCCACCAACCACAGAAAACAAGATGCCTTCTGTGTATCTGCCATTGATTCAACTCAAGTTCTTGCTAGCCATGTGATAAAGCAGGGGTCAGCAAACATTTTCTTTAAAGAGACAAATAGAAAGTATTTTCGGTTATGTAGATCATACTGTCACTGCAAGTACTCAACTCTATCATGCTAGCACAAAAGCATCGACAATAGGTAATTAAATGAGTGTGGTTGTGTTTCCTTACATTTTATTTACACCAATGGTCTGAGAACCATATTTGTGTTATAGGGCATAACTTGCTGACTCCTATGATAGAAGAAAATGGTATTTAATTTAAATATACATATATATTTTATTGATTTCAGAGAGGTACGGAGAGGGAGAGAGATATAGAAGCATCAATGATGAGAGAGAATCATTGATCAGCTGCCTCCAGCATGCCCCTCTAGTGGGGATCGAGCACAAAACCCCAGCATGCGCCCTGATGGGAATCAAACTCTGACCTCCTGGTTCATAAGTTGACACTCAACTACTGAGCTGTACCAGCTGGATGGTATTTAATCTATATTTGTATTCTTTTAAGTGATATTGATATTTTTCCCCACTCTATGAAGAGCCTGGGGGATGGAGGTTGAAGGCTGGAATGTGGGAAGATGATAAGCTTGGTGGAATAATGCCTAATTGGAGAAACCAATCAGATAACCAAATGAACACATCATGTTGACAGCTGGATATACCAAGCTAGAGCTTAGAAAGACCTGCGCTGAGATAAAACATGAGGCACCATCAGCCCACAGGTGGTCTTTAAGGCATCGACCTGGATGAGATCACTGAGGGAGTCATGTAGCTGGAGGAGAGAGAACACCCAGGGGTCACTACACTCTAAGAAGACCTGAAACCAGCAAAGGAGCATAGAAAATTGATGCCATTCGAGGACCACTAAGAGAATACGGTGATTTGGAAGCCACATGATGAATGAGTTTCAAGAAAAGTGCGACTGACTGGACTGAAAGCGGCTGACAGGTGAAGTGACATGAGAAACACAGTATTGAGCAAAATGGAGATCAATGGAGTCTTTGGAATGGTTCTAACAGACAGACGGTGGGAGCAAAAAAGGAGTGATGTCAGCAGAGATTGAGCAGAGGGAAATGGGAGACAGTGAAGTTTGCTGAAATTGGGGAAAAGGAAAAGGGGGTATTCATTTTCATTTATGATATTTTTAATGTTCATCTTCACATATACAATACCAATATTACAGATATATAATATATATACATATATATAAGCAACCTCTCATTGTATTTTCCATCTTTGATTTTTGTCTTTTGAAATAGCATTATCATTCTAACACCATACAGTATACAAATACATTATGTTTTTCTTTTCTACATTTAACACACTAGCAATCTATTTTCATATGAACTGAGTTAATGATCTAACTTTCTTCCTAAACAGCCAATTTTCCTAGCAGCATTAATTAAATAATCTATTTTTCCCCTACTGATCTGAAATCTACCATTATCACATAATAAATATTTACATATGCTCAAATCTTATTATTTTACTTTCTGTTCTAATTATATTTCATTTCACCAGCCACTAGACTAAATTGTTTGTTGTGTTAAATTATTTTTATAACCCTTTATAACTTTTTTACCATGTAAATCTTCTTTTTATTATCTTAGGGTAGTTTTTTTTCAAGTTCTAAACAGCAATTCCTTAAGAATTTTGATTGAAAGAACATAAATGTGTAATCAATTTGAGGGAGAACTGGCATATTTATACAATTAAACTTTTCCATTCAGAAACATGGCACTTTTCCAAACAATCACATCTTCTATGATGTTTCTCCATGTTTTATGTTTTTGTGTAGGTCCTGCGTTTTTTATCATCATCCTGAGTCCCAAGCTTTTAAATATATTCTGTACTATTATGATTGGGATTTTCTTTGTTCTATGTGTTACAACTCAAAAATTGCTCATATAAAAAAGTTTTTAAAAATTAGAAATGTATTTTGTATCTATCCCTGAAGCCTCTTGCTAATGCCAATGGTTTCTTCCTTTGATGCTCTTGCACACATTTTTTTAGAATACTAATCACACTTGTCCAGAGGGCTATGTCCTTTGATTTTCAGAGGCACTAGAGTTTTTCATTGGCTTGAAGATTTTTTTTCTATGGATTTATTCTGGAGGTATATCTTTCACCCAGTCCCCAACATAGACTACTTCCAGTACTTTATAAAACTTCTCGCCTGACTGTCAACATATGTTCTAGCATCTGTATATTCTTCTGTGGTTTGGATGGGATTCATACTAGCTCAGCATGACTGGGTGGGGAAGAAAACTGGGAAGTGGGTAGCATGGGAAAGACTGGATCTACTCAGGGATGGACACAAGTCCAATCTGACTGATGAAGAGAATATAAAAAATGCAGGTTCCACCCAAGCTGCCAGGATACTGAAGAATACAACTGTTGGTAGGACAGGACAGCACAAGTGTTCAAGTCAAGGCATCAGGATATGGAGATGCTAAGACTGGATGATGAGAAACTAGCAACAACTTTGTTGCATTTCAGTATAAGAACAAAGAAATTTAAATTTCAAGTACACTTTGGTCTGACATATCAAAACGAGTTCAGTATTAAGAGTGTCTCCTGGCTTATGTGGCTTGGCCCTGAATCTTTGGTCCTATCTGGGAACCATATATTATTAGTCAAGGCAACCAAAGCAGAAGTCTCATATAAAGACCTGATAAAACAGTTTCGTGTTAAGGAAGATTCCAGTTCAGCCTTCCCACCAAATGAGATCAAGTCAGGATTGGCCGGCAGGCTGACTCCCATTCCCACCACCTCCTAAAACACAGCAAAGCTGAGTCATATATATCTGAGTAGACTGAACCTGTGGCTGAGTGCATCTGGGCGGGGCTAAGTGGGAAAATAGGATGATTCTGTACTTCCTTTTCTCAATCAAGTATGTGTATAGATAAGTGGCAGCAAATCCTCTGTGATCGGCCAAATCAAAGGACTGGGAATGCAAGTGGGCAGGCATGCTGCACCATCACTGCTCACAAGGCCTTTGTCATATCATGACTTTGAAGCCCTTGTCTGGAGAGTGAACCTGTGTCTGGAGATACAATGGTGACATCCCATTTTCCCTTCTATAGGGATCCATTAGTTTTCTTTCATTTGTTCCTACATTCATTTATTCATTCATTCAGCAAATGCTTACCAAACCTACTTTCTGGCAGGTCCCCTGCTAGGTACTGAGAACACAAACAAGAAGGAGACACACTCTATCCTTGAGGCACACACATGGCATGGGAAGCTTGAACAACTCAACAAAACCAGGGTTTTGTCCAGAACCACCTAACCCCTTCCATTCCTGCTACTCCTCAGAATTCACACCACCGAGTTTCCCTAGGCACACAGTGATTGAATGGTTGGAAGAGATCCTTCCTAAGACTACCACCTAACATGTACGTTGTACTATCACAGGCATAACACCCTGAAGTAAGGAAACAGACCACCCTGAAGAAATGATCCCACATCCGCTCCACCCTCTCCTTCCTCACAGCCCCTTGACAGAGACTCATGCTGCTTAGGAAGCAGCCTGGCAGTCAAAGCAATCACTGGGCAAATTTCTGAAATCCCTAAGCACTGCTCATTAGCATAAACTTTGGAGAGGGCGGATAAAGTTCAGAGCTTATCTCCAAGCCTGCTTGCTCCCTCTCTGCCCAGAGCAGCAGCTGGGCCAGAGATCACCTTCTTTGTAAGGAAGCAAATTAAATTAAATTTGATCAGTTATTCCAGCCCAAGCAACAGCAGCAGCACCTTAAAAAAAAATTAAGATCATCAAATGAAAACAAGGAGATTATCTTCTGAAAGTCTAATCCCACTGCCCAGTTAAAAGGCACTCACCACTGAGACCTTCGGTGGCAACTCAAAATAAACACTTGGCGCAGGGACCCGGGAGCCCTGCAGTGTCTTTGGACGGCCTGGGACTGGGTCTTTGTTTGTTGCTGTTCTACTCTATCAGAGACACATATCTAATAATGTACTTGACACATAAATAGGCCATTTCAGTGAATATGGTCATTGAAAACCTTTTCCAATAAGAGTATGTCATACTGGCTGGGTAAGAGTATATTTATAATCACACAGCATGGTAGAGTGGGGAGAATAGGTCTTCCAGAAAATATGGTGGTTTGAGTACCATTTCACAGAAACTCCATCTCCAAAGTGGTCTAAAATGAGCACAACAAAGTGAGTGGAGGGGGGAAATTTGGGAGGGGGAGAGTATACTATTAATGCCGAAACACAGAGAGAGCTCTAACTTCATGCCACAGTTTTTAAGTGTTTTCTTGAACCAAAATGAAAAGAGAAACACCCATGCACGTTTTCCACTTCCAGATGGAGCAGAGCTGTTGTGAGGGGGGAAATGTTGGGTAAACAGAAAAGCTCAATGATAGCTCCCGATTTGAAGGGAATGAATTCAAAAGTGTTGCCAAACCATGGGACAGATGTAAACCATCCCAACTGGAGTTTGTCTTC
The DNA here is from genome assembly GCA_004026805.1 of Lasiurus borealis. Lineage (NCBI taxonomy): Eukaryota > Metazoa > Chordata > Mammalia > Chiroptera > Vespertilionidae > Lasiurus > Lasiurus borealis. The sequence goes on from PVJN01005334.1 coordinate 41,700, forward strand.
CCCCTATGGATTTCCGTCCTTCTCTAATCCCTCCCCGGAACTGCCTGATTGGCAGAAACCAATTCACCTCACACAAGGGCCTCAATGGGCAAAGAAAGACAATGTATGGGCTGAGAAAAATCAAAAACCAAGTTCATAAGACATAATAACCTCTCCTTAAAGTAGCTAACTCACCAACAAAAGCTTTAGGCTCGGCCCCTTCCAGGAACAAGATCTTACCAACTCAGCAGAAATGCATTTACTGTAAGACTTTGGATAAACTTAGAGAGGGAGGCTAGGGACAAAGCTCACAATGACTTTTTGGAAGTCTAAAATTATTTCCTCTTGCATTAAGAGAGGAATCCAACTGTACCCAACTAAACAGGAAGAGTAGCAAAAGAAGATTCAGCATTCACTATTTGGATCAAATATAACTGACCCCATTTACATATATAGTCAAGAAGAGAAAAAAGAAGCTAAAACCAGCACAAGAATTAAATAAATACTGTGTTATACCCCGGGTAGGTTTGACACTCAAAGGTAGTTTAAAATACACATACACTCACTTTGGAAGAAGAGGTGCTCCAGGAAACATAAAAAGACAACTACTTTGTAATCATGGGGAAATTAAAGAGACTATAAACTCCTGAAACAAGCAATTAAAATGTGAGAGGACATGATAGTTCTTTCAAGACTGGGACTACATCAGCTTCTGGACAACATCCCAGGTCTTCATCAATAACAGATCTGCAGTTGCTAAATATGTTTTGGCCAAACGTGTGAAAATGTACACACCATCAGGACTGAAAGGGCCTTCATCTAGTCCCAGTCAATGACTGGACAGGGAAACCAAGGTCATATATGTAGTATGTACAAGTGGGAAAAGAGGAAGGGAGAGAAGGAAGTGGGGAGAGAGAAAGAAAGAATGGAAGATAGAAGCTACAGGTCGGGGGCAATAAAAAGAGCATTGGATTAAGAGTCAGAGATCCACCATGGATCAAATCCAAGTACCTGTTTTCAGTTCTTTTGAGTATATTTCTAGGAGTGGAATCGCTAAGTCATGTAGTAAATGTATGTTCTATTTTTTAAGGTACCCACTTTTTCCATAGCAGCTGTGCTACTATGCATTTCCACCAACAATGAACAAGATTCCAATGTCTTAGCTCTAGCACTTTCAATGTTGTCCTGTGTCTTTGAATAAATCAACATAATTTCTCTGGGTGTCAGTTTCCCCATCTCTGAGGAGGAGGGGTTAGGACTGGCCATCCCATTTCTATCTATTTTGCTGCATATCCTCACATGCTTTCTTTCCAGCTGACTCTGACCTGCCAGTGCCCACACCTCATCCCAGGAGTTCCCTGACAGAAGGGAAGTGCTATAACGAGTAAGTCCTGGCTCTGCTCCTTCTTAGAGCGGGAGTGATCTTAATGCGTGTTCCCAAGTTATATTAATGCGCTTCCGTTTCCATCCATATCTCTTAGTGTCCTTTTTTCTCCTGTCTATTCTTTTCACCTTTTTGCAAGCGTCATCTTGTTCAGTCTGTCGGCTGTCAGCTTTTCTCTCCAAGCTTTTGCAGAGTTGCGCGATTCTTGGCTATTTCTCCACCAGGGGCTCATAACTGTTCTTCCTTGGAGCTCAGCGACTGCTAAGTGGTCTTTTGTGAAATCCTATTAGGATAATCTCCCTGTCCATGTCTCCTCTCAGCTAGGCTGTCTCTGGAAACTTCAGCCGTCTTCCTTCCCACAGTCTACACGTAGATTCACCCAACATCATCCCTTACTGGCAAATGTGTTTACAAAGCTCTGAACCTGGGGGCACTTGCAGACCACAAACAACAGTTCAACTCAATGGAGATCCACCTCAGATGTCATCTCCTGCAGGAAGTGTTATTCACCTGGGACCGCTCACTTTTCTCTCAACCCCTTCAATGCTTTTCCTGTTTATGTTTGCTTTTATCATCTGTCTCATCAGACTGTGGGCTTCATAAAAGCAAAAGCTGGGGTATCTTGTTCACAGGTGTACCCTTAATGCCTAATGCATTACAGATTCGTGATACATGTTTGCGGAATTAATAAAATAATGAGCTTCTCTTTTATACAGCTGATCATGCATCTGCCTATCGGTCTACCCATTAAACTCAAAGCTCCCTTTGGGCACGCTGAGATTTACTTGCCATGGTAACCACTGCCAAAGAAAAAATTACTCTGACACTTGTTTCAATGGCAAGGAAGAATCTGCGATAGAGATATTGCAATGGGAAGAGAGATTGGACTCAATTCTGAATACAGCAAAGATAGCTGAGGACTGATAACCAAGGGGGTCAGTGGGTGGAAAATTACAAGAGCATGGGGGAATCTTGCTGAAATGACTTAATAGGATTTTTGCTGAAGGCAAGTCAGGATGATCAAGGGGAAGGCGATTCTTGCCATTCTGACTTAGCAGGATTCTTGCTAAAACTGAAGTAGGCGGGTGAAAGACAGGTTGGAGGAATGAGAGTTTTGGGATAGGGGGACAAGGTGAAGGCCTCGATTTCAAAGGAATCAGAAGAACCTGATGTTTGGTCAAGGCGATAATCTCTGAGAGCTCCAGGTCTGGCACAAAATCCTTCTTCTTTGTGGTTGGTGCTAACTAAATGCTGGTTCAGCCAAACTGAGCATCTGGCCTCAGAGTGGCCCTGCTTAGCTGAATCAAAGGTTCAAAGCTCTCCCTTTGTTTCTCCTTCTGTAGCTGAAGTGGCAGGAGAAGGTTCTCCAGTAGAGAGCGTCCATGGGGCTGGGAGTTGAGAGGAAAGTAACAAAGTGTAACACACCCAAATTAATAGAGAATACACACCATTTTCATAGCTGCAATGCTTTCTCAGGCTGCTCATCCCAAATGGCCCTCACAGCCACCTGCTAAGCAAGTTCACTTGTACTGTGGATGGAGAAATGGTCACTTTGGGAGGTCAAGTGTCATGTCATAGGTCACACACACTGAATTTTTCAGATCACACTTATCTCTAATTATTTCCTTTGAATACGGTTCCAAAAATAAAAGTTCTGATGAAAATATATGCCTATTTTATGTCTCTGACAGATATTAAGTTGTCCTCCCTAAATACGGTACCAACTTACACACCCACCAGCAGTGTGCAACCATCCAGTTCTCGGAAAGCCTGTGTCTTCTTATTGATCTGTAATAGCTCTTTTCATATGAATGATGTCAATCATTTGTTTTTTATTGTAAATAGCAGAGCTCAGTTTACTGTGGATCATTTCATCTTGTTTATGGTATTTAGGAACAAATATAAAAATTTTGTTTCTTCATTGCTTCTACCTTTAATGATAACATCAGAAAACTGTCCTGCTCCCAGAGATAACTTAAATATTTATACATGCCTTCCTTCCATATCTTAGATGCTTTCAGATTTTTACATTTAACTGGAATGTGATGCATTTATCTAAAATATATTTTGATATATGTATGAAAATTCAACTGGCCCACACCTTTCTTGGTGGGTTATCATTGCAATTTCATCTTGACTTATCTCACCAATTGGAAATGTTAAGTTTATCTAACACACACACACACACACACACACACACACACACAACCCTTCTAGGGATATATTTTGTTCTATTGATCTGTCTCTTCTTGGATTGGTATATGCTGTTAGACCTCTTTTATTTCCAGGATATATTTCTAATAATTTACAAATAGAAGTCTTCCCCATTATTTTCTTTCAATATCTGCTTCATAATCTATGACAACTTAATTGTCCAGATAAATTTCAAAATCATTGTGTAACATTGCTTACAAACTTCTATTGTAATTCACATTATATATTTTAAAATACATTAACAAGTTTTGAAAATATAGTCTTCCCATCCAAGAAAAAGATACATCCATTTATTTTCCTCCCACTTAGTTTTGCTTTATAGCATCCTTCTATGGGTCAGTCATATTGCCTCGAGTTGATTCCTCAGCCTTTTAATTTTTGTTGCTTTCATAAAATGAATCTTTTTATATTTCTAACCAGTTATTGCTAGGATTTAGGATATAGTTGATTTTGTATATCTATTCCTTAATTAATCACCATCTGGACTCTTTTGATGGCTTTCTATAGTTTTTCACTTGTTTCTCTTGGAGTTTTGATAGAAAATATTCTCTACAAACCATAACTTTATCTCTTCCCTTTCTCATGATTATAGACCCAGTTCTGTTGCCAGAAATTCCTGAGTGATGTCAAATAATTTTAGTGATTATGAGCATTCTTGCTTTTTTTTAGGATATTGGCTGTTGGTCTGGAATAGACATGTTCTAGCACATTAAGAAAATACTTTCCAGGCTATTTTCAGAGGGACAGTTGTCTGTGAGCCCCACCCCCACTCTGGACCCACCTTTACCCTACCCTGATCTCTGAGAGTCTGGCTGAAGCTGAGCGTTGGAGGGTACTGGCGAACACCAGAGGGTGGGGAATGAGCTCTGGCAGAGGTTGTGATCCTCTGTAGTGCTGCAAGCAGTCCTGTAACAACACCCTCTGCCGGAAACCAATAATTGTCTCACTAATAGAAAGTGTGGATAAGGAACCCAGAAGGCTGGTCAACCTTGAAGCTCTGAAAGGTCAAAACCAGCCACTTCCTATCTAATTGAGACAATGAACTTCCCCATAAAATAATCATGTAAATCCTTACTGATAAGATAATCGACTTGTTACCGGAATTGCCTGCTTCAGGGCAAAGGGGGTATCCCAAACCTGAATAAAAGGAATGGCAAGGCCAAAGGAAGGTGGTAGTCTTTCCACTAGAGGAAGGCTTCCACCTAGCCCCCCAATATCACCAAATTAATGTTTTCTAGTCTCTCTTTTCATTTACATGCAGCCTCTTCCAGAACCCAAACCCTGAATGGGAACCCTGAACTCTGAAAGAGGTTCCCACACCCCCTACCATTGTCCTTCAGTCCCAGGGGCAATGACAGCTGCCCCACTATGGCCAGCACCCGTGCTTCAGCATCCCTTGTTAATTCTCTTAACCTCGATCCCATCTCCCGTTCATCTAACTCTGTAGAAGCCCCATATGCCACATGCTTCTCACCCAAAACTTCCCGAACAGACTGATTACAGGACCCACTATTAAGTGTTTTCAAATATTTTTTCAACATCTCAGCATGATCAAAATAGCTTTCTCCTTTGGGACATTTAAACATTTATTCGTTCTTTAAGAAAAATAATTCAGTACCTACTTCGTGCTATTGCTGTGGTAGGTAATATGATTAGAACAGGAAAACAACAACAGATGCGCTCTCTACCCTAATGTTCTCTTAGAAAAAACAAATGCACAAACAATGAAATAAAATACCTAAATATTACAATAGTGACTACAAAAGGAAGGATATTTTGATGAAGAATGACAGGACAGATATATTTAGAGAAAGTCTGAGAACACTTCTCACAGAAGATGATATTGATGTTGAAAAAGAGTTGAGGAAGAGCCTTCTGGGAGCAGAGAATAGCGAGTGCAAAGGGCCTGAAGCATGAAAGAGCCTGGTAGAGATGAAATACTGGTGGAAGGGCCACCAGGAAGGGGATGGGAGGGGGTTGTTGGTAGAGGATAGAAAGGAGTAAGTAAACAGGGGCTAACTCAGTTATGTCCAGTAGAAATATATTGTAAGCCACACATATTTCTATTGTATTTTATACTTTCTAGTAGCCATATTTTAAAAGGTAAAAATAAAATAAGTGAAATTTACTGGAATGTATTTTATTGAACCCAAGTTATCTTTTCAAATTTAACAATATAAAAATTAATAAGATTTTATATATAATACATATGATTACATAATATATATTAAGATTACATATAAGATTAGGTACAACATAGTAAGATTGTCCCAGCTGCTCCTTTAATACAGACAACTGTCCCTCTGAATGCTCCCTTAATACTAAGTTCTTGAGATGTGCTGTGTACTTTATATTTAAAGCACATCTCAATTTGGACTGGCCACATCGCAACCTGCTGAGGCTGGTGCCACCATGTTGGCAGGCACCAGACTACATCATGCTCCTCAAGTCTTGGTGACAACAGAGATTGCTTGGGAGGGGCAAGACATATCAGATTCATCTCTACTACTAACAGCATCATGCATGGCATACAGTAGGTGCTCAGCAAATGTTTGCTGGACGGAACGACAGAAGACCTGCAGAGCAGATGCCAGGGTCCACCAGCAGAGAGGCATCATTGAGGTCACTCAGTTCCCTACTTTAAGAAATTGGATCTATTCTGGGTCCTCAGTCAAGAGAGGAACTGGGGTCTGGCTGCGGGGTCTCCTTCTGTGGGGACCATTCCAGGCCCTCTCTCTTGTGCCTGGGGCACTTGGCCCAACTGCTTCGTTTATTCAGAAAGATCACATGGCACGACATGCCATGGAGCAGGAGGGAGGGAGGACATTAGCATTCATTGTACACGGCTTTCCATTTGGAAAAGCACCTCGCATGTGCCGATCCACATTGCTTTGCTTCATTTTTCGACATTGCTTCATTTTCGACATGAGTGTAATTGCATTTATTTTCTCGTCAAGACTGTAAAACAAGTGGTAATTTAGAATATTACAGCCTATGTCGGCTGGGTTTATAGCCACAACACTTCTAATCTGCCCTCAGAAGGGCTGGGTAGGTGGCAGGGGGTGGTCGATTTAGCTGAGAGCAACATATTTCTTTGTAATAGGAAACCTGGGCCCAGCTATTTATCACAATCACAATAACAGTGGCAACAACTAACCATACAGAGACAGTGAGCCCTCAACTCATGTCAACCTCTACTGTCTAGATTACTTTGTATAGTAGTAGATGAGGGACATATGTACTCCTCTTCCCATTTCACAGAAGAGACTGAGGTACAGAGGGGCCCTCAGTCATACAAGGTGGCAGATTGGTGAACATTAGAGCTAAGGCTCAAACATGAGTACATGTGATAGGAAGTCCTGTGCTTTGCCCATGGTGCCATGTGGCAGTGTTCCAGTGCTGGCAAAGTCTGAAATCCTGCTGTGGTTCTGTGAGGAAAGAAGCAGGCGTGATCTTAAATGTCTGTGAATCTAAAGGGCTTACAGCAGCTGGGACTCCTGAGGTGACCTACTCCCTTGAGTCTACCCCACAGACCCATGCTGATTTTTAGGGTTCACGCCCTTGCTGAAGGATACAGTTTTTTTTTTAGGATTATCTTACCTAATAATAGAGAAACATGTAAATTGACTGTACCTCCGCTAGACCCAGAGCCAATCAGAGTGAGTATGCAAATTAACTCAACAAAAAATGGTGGTTAATTTGCATACATACCTGAGTCCCCGGGAACCTCCTCAGCACCCAGGTCACTCCCAGCCAGATATCAGAGGGGCTGACCCCATGATCAGAAGAGCCGGGCAGGGAAAGGGAGTGAGGAGTGATGCACTTCCCAAGCTTAAAGCCTGGGGCCTTGGAAGGAGTCGAGCCTGCAACCAAACACAGACCATCTGGAAGTCAGTGCTGGTTGCCCAGCTGCAGCCTGACAACCCAACACTGACTGCTCAGGTGGCTGAGACCCAGAAAGTGAGTCAGAGTCTGATCTGCAGCCTCAGTGGAAGCTGTTGATCAGTGTACTTACCTCTCTCTTTTTCTCCCTCTTTCTTTCTCTCCCAGCCTCTTTGATCAGGCCTAGAGATAGGCCTGAAGATGCTGACTGGCAAAGGAACCAACCAACCAGAACCAAAGGTGGGCACTGAGGGGAACCAATGGCTACCTAGGAAGCAGAGCTTCTGATGCTGACTGGCATAGGAACCAACCAATCAGAACCAAAGGTGGGTGCTGTGGGGAACCAATGGCTGCCTAGGAGGTGGAGCTTTTGACACTGACTGGCATTGAAACCAACCAATGAGAACCAAATCTGGGTGCTGTGGAGAGCCAGTGGCTGTCTAAAAGGCAGAGCTTTTGACACTAACTGGCATAGGAACCAAACAATAAGAACCAAATTAGTCAGCAGAGGAGGGCAGTTGAAGGCAACATCATGCCTGCAGGAGAGGGCAATTAGAAGTGATCAGGCTAGCAGGCAGAAGCAGTTAGGGGCAATCAGGCAGGCAGGCAGGTGAGCAGTTAGGAACCAGTGGTCCCAGATTGTGAGAAGGCTATCTGTCCCTGGGATCAGGCCTAAAATGGCAGTCGGACATTCCACAAGGGGTCCTCCATTGGAGAGGATGCAGGCTGAGTTGAGGGAATTCCCTTCTCCATGCACAAATTTTGTGCACCGGGCCTCTAGTCTAGAGATAAGAGTGGAGAAGCATGGTCTAGCCTAGTGTTTGGGGATCCCTCACCATGAAATTTAATAGTTATGAACAGGAAAGCTGATTCCTGCTCTGATGGAAAATATATTTGATTGAGAGAAATGGGTGTTAAATGTGAAATTCCATGAACTTTCTCTGTATTGAGCTTTCTGTATGCATGACCTGTGGCAGAAACTGGGGGCACAGGGACTTATGAGACCTTAGTGGTCCTCAAGGCAAAGAAAGAAACCTGGAAGTTGCAGACAGAACAGAAAAGAAAAGCATGTAGAGTTGAAAGGTTAGGGGTTCAGGAAGGAAAACCAGAGAGCTGGAAAGAAGGGTCACAAAGACTCCAGGATGGGGCATGGGATGGGTGCGTTGGGTAATGCAGACTTGCCCACCCCACCTTTCTGAATGAACTAGCCCATCTCCTCCTCAAGCATCTGTGCATCCCCCAGAGTGTGGGAATTTCCAGTTCTGCTCTCTTCCCTCTGCTCTTATCACTCTCCTGGGACAGTGGTCGGCAAACTGGAGCTCAAGAGCCACATGCACTCGCAAGCCACTGTTTGCTGCTCTGTTGACTAAAGAGTTTGCTGATCACTGTCCTGGAGGAACTTGACCTCAGCCAGGCCCTGGTCAGATTGCTAGTCACTTGTAACTGGTGTTCCAACTCCCATTCATGCAAAGAACACAGTTACTTCACTCAGGACACATGATACTGAAAATTGTGTCTTAGTGTTTTGCATAATTCCCACCTTTCTGAGCTCTTTCACACATCACTGGGGCTGGAAGCCTAGAAACTACATCTTCCTTTTAATGAGATAAAAAGCATAACATAGCCCTAGCCAGTTTGGCTCAGTGGAAAGAGCATTGGCATGTGGACTGAAGTGTTCCAGGCTCAATTCCAGTCAACTCAGTTGCAAGCTCAACCCCAACCTTGGTAGGAGCACTTGCAGGAAGCAAGCAATCAACGTGTTTCTCTCCCATCAATGTTTCTCTCTGTGTCTCTTCCCCGACCTTCCACTCTAAAAATCAATGGAAAAATATCCTCGGGTGAGGATTAACAACAACAACAAAACACCCATAACAAAATGTACCATCTTCACCATGGTGTGCAGTTCAGTAGTTTCACTATATGCACACTGCTGTGCAACAGGTCTGCAGGACTTTTTCATCCTGCAAATCTGAAATTGTGCACTCACTGAGCAACCCAACTCCTAGCGCTTGACAACACAATTCTTCTACTTTCTGTTTCTAAGAATCTGACTACTTTCTATACCTCAAATAAGTCAAATAATACAGTCTATTTGTCTTTTTTTGTTTCTTATTTATCTCAGAATATTGTCCTCAAGGTTCATCCATACTGTAACATGTGTCAGAATTTCCTTCCTTTTAAGAGCTGTATATACTTTTCTTTATCCATTCGTCTGTTCATGGAACATTTGGTTGATTCCACCTCTTGGTTAGTGTGAATAATGCTGCAATAAAACATAGCTACACATATATCTCTTGAAGATCCTGCTTGGAGTTCTTTTGGATATATACCCAGAAGGGATTGCTGGATCATATGGTAGTTCTATTTTTAACTTTTTGAGGATACTCCATACTTTTTTCCATAATAGTGGTATCATTTTACATCTCCACCAACAATGCACAAGGGTTCAGATTTCTCTGCGTACTCGCCAAAGATTGTTATTTTGTTATTATTGTCATTGTTCTTATCATTCTTATTGTAACTGCCATCGTAATAGCTGTGAGGTGCCATTCCATCATGGCTTCATCTGCATTTCTCTGATGACTGGTGATACTGCACATCTTTTCAGATGCCTGTCGGTCATTTGTATCTCTCTTTGCAGAAATATCTATTCAAGTCTTTTGCTCATTGCTAAAATTTGTTTATTTGTGTTTATTGCTGTTGAGTTTTGAGTTCTTTATATATCCTAGGTATTAATTGTTTGCAGATATACAATGTGTAAAGATTTTCTCCCATTCTAGAGATTACCTATACATTCTCTTGTTTGCTACACAGAGTTTGTAAGTTTGATATAGTCCCTCCCACTTGTCTATTCTTGCTTTTGTTGTCTAGGCTTTTTTTGTCATATCCAAAAACAAATCACTGTCAAATCCAATGTCGTGAAGCTTTTCACTTATGTTTTCTTTTAGGAGTTTCATAGTTATAACCTTACCTTTATGTAGTTAATCCATTTTGAGTTAATTTTTGTGTATGGTGTGGTATAAGGTAAGAGCATAACTTTAATTTTTTTTAATGTGGATAACACAGTCTGTTGAAGAGGCTGCACTTTCCCCATTGTGTGGTCTTGACACCCTTCTTTTTAAAAAATATGTTTTTACTGATTTCAGAAAGGAAGGGAGAAGGAGTGAGAGATAGAAACATCAATGATGACAGATATCATTGATTGACTAATTCCTTTTTTGCTCCCCACTAGGGATTGAGCCCACAACCCGGACAAATGTCCTGACCAGGAATTGAACCATGACCTCCCGGTTGACAGGTCGATGCTCAACCACTGAGCCACACCAGCCAGGCCTGACCCCCTTTCTAAGCTCATTTGACCATATCACAAGGGCTTCCAATGGTTTTATGTCTCTAATACCTTGTGTTAAAAATCTTTCTGAATGAAATACCTAGAGTCATTTCTACTTACACCTCAAACGATAAACTTATCATACTTATATATCTTAGCAGCTATAGTTTAGCAGGCTCTTCCAAGCTATACGTCTTATTCTAACCTGAGAAACTTTCAGGACTCTTAACAAAAGGTGTAGCATACTTTTCTTGTCTGTAGCTTTTTTTTTTTTTTCAGAGAGAGAGAGAAAGAGAGATAGAAACATCAATGATAAGAGGGAATCATTGATCGACTGCATCACTAGGGATTGAGCCCACAACACCCCTTTCCCCAGCCAGAATTGAACCGGGGACTTTTTGGTCCCAGGCTGACACTCCATCCACTGAGAAAAATTGGCTAGGGTTTGTCCGTAGCTTTTACACGTTGCTTCACTAACGACAAATAATGCTTTGAATTCTGAGTGAGTGGAACTGGGTTTCTTAATGATGAACATAACACTTGGGAAAGAAGGCAACTTTAAAAGAAATGGTCAGAGTCAAAGGAAGTTTTTTTTTTTAAAAAAAAAAAACAGTTTGTGGAGTAACTGTTGCTTTCCAAAGCTAAAGCATAATTATCTTTACACAGAGCACAGTGGCAAACTGATGGACTAAGGGCAGGTGGTGGTGGGAGGAAAATAGGAGGTCTTCTTTAGTTAAAGGGGACATTTCTGTAAATGACCAAATGATGAGTAATTGTGGAAAAATGAAATCTGAGGATGTGCCCCTGATCTCCAGGGGACATAGATTTGATTATCACACTCTGTGGTGTCCTCTGAGAGCAGATTACGCTTGATTGGGAGACTTGTCTCCCTGTGCCCCATTCCCACACATGCAGGAAGACAAATGCCCCTGTTGAGGAGTCAGAAGCAGCTGCCTTGAAATACAAACAGATGGCGGACTAGGACCACAGGATTTTCCAGACATTTTATTTTAGAAACTAGAGGCCTGATGCATGAAATTCGTGTAAGGGGCTCGGCCCTCACAGCCTGGCTTAATCTGGAAGGTATCCGGAAGGACATCTGGAAGGTCATTTGGCTGTCCAGTATAATTAGCATATTAGGCTTTTTTTACAGATGTGTTACTCAATTTCTACATTAAAAATGTATCCTTGCAGAGACCAGTTTGGCTCAGTGGATAGAGCATCGGCCTGGGGACTGAAAGGTCTCAGGTTCAATTCTAGTCGAGGGCATGTACGTTGGTTGTGGGCACATCCCCAATAGGGGGCATGCAGGAGGTGGCTGATCGATGTCTCTCTCTCATCGATGTTTCTGGTTTCCTATCTCTTTCTTTTTCTCTCTGTGAAAAATCAATAAAATATATTTTTAAAAAATTTATCCTTTTCTTCTTGTGTCACAAACTGCAAATCAAAACCAGAAGCTATGGGCTCCTGACTTTATATATAATATAAATAGGCCAGGGAGGTTGGCATGAAGTCACAAAGCATGCTTATGGCAAAGCCAGGACTAAAGCCCAGAATTACTCACTTTTAGACCTATTTACAGAGAAGGATGAAGGAAGCAGAGAACAGTGGCCCACCTGCTCCCAGTCTCGGGTTAGTGGCAGAGCCAGGAAAGGCACGCAGGAAGCCTCCCTCCCACCTATGACAGGTCCAGGCTAACCCATAAACTTGGTGGAAGAGACCATGGTCCTGTAGCCCCCACCAAAGAGGCTCCAGGGAGAGAGGGGCAAGAGGGGATCAGGGATGCTCCAGCCTACTCCTCGCTAGGGAAACTGAGGTTCACATGGGGCAGGTCAGAAATATAAGGCAGAGATGCCCGTCTTTTGTCTGTGTGCCAAAAGGAGGCAAGCCTGGGAGACATCAGTGGGAGCCACCCCTCTCGGGCACTGCTGCCTCTGTAACTAAGGGCAAGTTATTTAACCTCTTTGTGCCTCAACTCCCCTATCTGCAAAAACAAAACAAAACAGGAACACCGTGGTAACTCCACCACACAGCATTATTATGAACCATAAAGGAGAAGATGGTTAGAACAACTGGGACACAGTGAGTACTCAATAAACACCAACTGTTACTATTTCTTAAAATATATTTTTATTGGTTTCAGAGAGGAAGGGAGAGGGAGAGGGAGATAGAAACATCGATGAGAGAGAATCATTGATGGGCTGCTTCCCACACACCCCACAGTGGAGTGAGTCCACCACCTGGGCATGTGCTCTGACTAGGAATTGAACCATGACCTCCGGGTTGCTCAACCACGGAGCCGTGCAGGCCGGACTAATTGTTTCTATTATCAAGTGGAGACACCGTGTTGTTGGGAATACAACTGACAAGACAGAAATCTGATCAGCCAGGGCAGCGTGGACAACAGAAGTACAATGGCAGCCACTTAAGTAATTTTAAATTTTCTAGGAGCCACAACACTAAAACAGGAAAGAAATGGGTTACATTAATTTTCATAATTTACTAGAGGCTTGATGCATGAAAATTCATGCAAGACTAGGCCTTCCTTCCCCCGGATACTGGTATCCAGCTTACCTCTGGCACCTGGGCTGCCTCACCGATTTCACTCTGGCACCTAGGACCCAGACTGCCCTCCTCTGGCTGTCCACAGGCACCCAGAACCCTGGCTGTTTCCCTCCTCTGGCCGCCTGCAATCACCCGGGACCCGGGCTGGGTTCCTTGAACCCTGGTTTTATCAGCAAGGACATCAGAATGATGTCCGGAAGACATCCGGTCTAATTAGCATATTACCCTTTTATTATTATAGATTTTATCTAACCCAATATATCTAACCCATAATCATTTCAATATGTAACTAATATAAAAATTATTAATGGGTATTTTACATCCCTTTCTTTACAGTAAGTTTTCAATATCTGGTATGTATTGTACACGTAAAGGACTAGCCACATTTCAAGTGCCCAAATGGGACTAAAATGATTATGAAATTTTCCAGATTATTGGACCTTATTTTATGGAGTTGCTCATGCCACCTGATTTTTTTTATACTAAATTTTAAAAAAACCTACTATATTTGTACTACAATACAATTTTCGTTTCTTATCCAATCTTTCATGATCTAAAACAGTGGTTCTCAACCTGTGGGTCACGACCCGTTTGGGGGTCAAACGACCCTTTCACAGGGGTCGCCTAAGACCATCGGAAAATGCAGATATTTACATCACGATGCATAACAGTAGCAAAATTTCATGGTTGGGGGTCACCACCACATGAGGAACTGCATGCAAGGGTCACGGCCTTAGGAAGGTTGAGAACCACTGATCTAAAGCATAAAAAAAGCCTGTCTCCGCATTAAAGACAATACAACTCATATTTTCAAAATCGAGGTGTTCAGTTGGTGGAGCCTGGCCCCTGGAACAGGAGCTAACTGAGATGACCCGTCGGTGGACACATCACCCACCCACTTGCTGCCATCACTGTGACTGTGATGATGCCAGTGATCGCTTCCTTCCTCTGGGCTGTCCTGGACTGGCTGCCATGAAGCAGCAGGAGACTGAGGGGCACTGAGGGAGGGCACCTTTCTGGGAGGGTGAGATGTCTCTGATTCATGACTGCTTTTGCGGGCTCATCATGTCTGCATTAGGTGGGCACTGGTGGGCCTCATCATTCAACAAGCTGATCACATGCTCAACCCTCAGTGATAGAAGTGGGCACGCCCTTCACTTTCCCATGAAAGAGTTTCCAGTCACCTTTAATAATGAAATTTTCAGGGTGCAGAGAAATCAGTCAAATGTCTACGTACAATGTCTAAGATATGATTTAATTACATGTGCATATTAAAGTCACAGGTTTCCTAAGATACCATATTACGTTAAAAATAGATAGAGGTTCACAGCAGAGACTATGGCACCAGATTGCCTGGGTTCAAATCTCAACTCCTCCAGTTACTACTAATTTGGGGTAAGTTATTTAATATTCCAGGTCTCAGTTTCCTCCTCTGTAAAACAGAGGTCATAACAGTACTCTGTACTGTTGAAGTATTAAATGAATAAAAAACATGTAAAGCCCCTAGAACATGTGTTAGGTTAAAAACATAGTAGTTTACCCAAATAGTCGCAGCAATCCTGAGAAAGAAGAACAAATTTTGAGGGATCACAATACCATATATCAAGCTATACTACAAAGCCACTGTTCTCAAAACTGTCTGGTACTGGCACAAGAATAGACATATAGACCAATGGAACAGAACACAGAACCCAGAAATCAACCCAAGCTATTATGCTTAATTAATATTTGACAAAGGAGGCAAGAACGTACAATGGAGTTAAAACAGTCTCTTCAATAAATGATATTAGGAAAATTGGTCAGATACATGCAAAAAAAAAAAATGGAACTAGACCACCAACTTATACCATACACAAAAATAAACTCAACATAGACAAAGGACTTAAACATAAGACAGGAAACCATAAAAATCCTAGAAGAATCCATAGGCAGCAAAATATCAGATATATGTCCTAGTAATACCTTTACCAATATAACTCCTAGGGCAACGGAAACTATGATAAAATAAACAAATGGGAGTACGTTAAAATAAAAAGCTTCTGCACAACAAAAGAAACCATCAACAGCAAGAAAGCCCACTGCATGGAAGAACATATTTGCCAATGTTATATCCAATAAGGGCCTAATCTCCAAAATTTATGGGGAACTCATACATCTTAACAAAAGGAAAATAAACAATCCAATCAAAAAATGGGCAAAGGACTTAAATAGATACTTTTTGAAAGTGGACATACAGAAGGCCATGAGACATACGAAAAATTGCTCAAAGCCACTAATCAACCCAGAGATGCAAATCAAAATAACAATGAGATACCATCTCACACCTGTCAGAATGGCAACCATCAACAAATCAACCAATGACAAGTGCTGGTGAGGATGTAGAGAAAAAGGAACCCTCATGCACTGCTGATGGGAATGCAGACTGGTACAGCCACTGTGGAAGACAGTATGGACTTTCCTCAAAAAATTAAAAATGGAACTCCTGCCAAAACCGGTTTGGCTCAGTGGATTGAGCATCAGTCTGTGGACTGAAAGGTCCCAGATTCCATTCCAGACAGGGACATCTACCTTGGTTTCGGGCACATCCCCAACAGGGGACGTGCAAGAGGCAGCTGACCGATGTCTCTCTCTCATCAATGTTTCTAACTCTCTATCCCTCTCCCTTCCTCTCTGTAAAAAAATCAATAGAATATATTAGGGGAAAAAAAATGGAACTCCCATTTGACCCAGTAACCCATTATAGAAATATATCCCAAGAAATCAGAAACACCAATCAGAAAGGACATATGCACCCTTATGTTCAGAGCAGCACAATTTACAATAGCCAAGATTTGGAAACAACCTAAGTGTCCATCAGCAAATGAGTGCATTAAAAAGCTATAGATGCCCTGACCGGTTTAGCTCACTGGATGGAGCATCGGCCTGGGGACTGAAAGATCCCAGGTTTGATTCCATCAAGGACATGTACCTTGGTTGCAGGCACATCCCCAGTGCGGGTATGCAGGAGGCAGGCAGCTGATCGATGTTTCTCTCTCATTGATGTTTCTAACTCTCTATCCTTCTCCCTTCTTCTCTGTAAAAAAAATTAATAAAATATATTTAAAAATTAAAAATAAATAAATATAAAAAGCTGTGGTACATCTGCACAATGAATACTATGCTGCTAAAAAAAAAAGGAGGAACTTTCAACCATTTGCAACAGCATGGATGGAACTGGATAGTATTATGATAAGTGAAATAAGCCGGTCAGGGAAAGATAAATACCACATGATCTCACTCATTAGTGGAATATAATGAACAACATACAATGATGAACAAAAATAGAACCAGAGTCATAGAAGCATCAAATAGACCATCAAACCTCAGAGGGAAGGTAAGGGAAGTGGGGGAGGGGGTGTGGTAAAAGATCAACCAAAGAACTTGTATGCATGCATAAAAGCATAACCAATGGATACAGACACTGGGGGTGGGGGTGGGGTGAGGGCATGTACTGGGGGGTGGGAGTGGACAATGGAGAAAAAGGAGACATATAATTCTACCAGTATATGTTACACTTTAAACAATAAAGAATTCTTTTAAAAAATATAGTGGGTTAGTGTCCATTCCCATATATCATAGAGACTTTTATTCAAACCCGTTACCGCAACGCTGATAACAGGTCTGTCACAGAGGAAGCGCCTTCTCAGTCCACATCGCCTCCATTTGCAGTCACACTATTCTCTGCTGGTACTTTTTAAAGCCGGTTTTGATGTCACAGGAAACTGAGCACCAGGCAAGCATCGGCATGAGTATCAGAACAAACGCGGTTTCCCAGTCACCTGACAGATGTGTGTTCTGATCTGGCCACAAAGATCCCCTGTCGCTTTTCCCAGCCATCTGTACGACGCATCACCATTTGATCATACACTCCGTGCTGATACTAAACTTGTCTTCCGTCCCCTCCCCCATCAATTCTGCGATCGCTGTAAACATCCCAAACTAGCATTGATTGGGGTCACTGCCGGCTAATGTAGTTTCCTCAATTAACTCTGTAGTTCAAAGTATACAAGAGACCATCTCATTAGATGAGATGTTTTGTCAGAACATTTCCAAGCGCTGTTTGGAGACAAAAATCTTGCCTTTCATTTGGGCATATGGGGTATGGTTTGATGTCCGTCGTTTCTTCTCCCGGTGCCATTTGTTGGGTGCTAGTTAGATAAACCATGCTGCATCCACCCAGCAGAACTCCATGTGGCCCTGGGAGGCGGGGACCAGATCTGAAGGCAGCGACACAAGTCTGGGGGCTAGGATCCTGCTCATCATCCGAATTCTGAGGAGGCACTAGACAGGTGGCCAAGAGCACAGGCTCTGGACCCAGACTTCCTGCAGGCAGATCCTGGCCCACATATGCTAGCTATGACCATGGGCAAGTCATTCAAGCTTTTTGTGCCACCGGTTCCCCAATTTGTAAAATGCAGATAATTATATCAACATTGGAGTGCTGCTGTAAGGATTAACTAAGTTAATGTGTTTAAAGTGCTTAGGAGAGCACATGCTACACATTAAGCACCGCATAAATATTGCTTCCCTACTATGATTGGTACCATTATCACATACATATGTTCTCTCTTTTTCTCCTCCCTCTCCTTCCTTCCTTCTCTCTCTCTCTTCCTCTCTCTCTCTTTCCTTCTCTCTCTCTCTCTTTCTCTTCTCTTTAGCAACACACATCAGTCTGTCAATAGTACTATTTGAGGAAACTGAGATGGAGAAAGTTAACCTACATGTACAAAATCAGCATTCATTTAAGAGTAGGTTGGGTGGGAAGAGATTAACCAAAGAATGTATATGCATACTAGAGGCCCAATACATGAAATTCGTGCATAGGTACACAGGCCTGGCCTATGATCAGGGACATCTTCCCCAGCTGCCTGCAGCCAGCCCTACCTCCCCCCGCACCTACCCCTGGTTCCCCATTTGCTATAAGGTGATTGGTGCCTAATGACTGAGGAAAGGGACTGAGCGGTTGGCTGTTCCCACCTGCTGGCCAGCCCTGCCCCTGCCATGGATGGCCATCAGGTGCTCTGAGCCTGCCTGCCAGGGAAAGGGGCCAAGCGGTGGTCAGTGCATCTCATAGGACTGGTCCAGCGGTTATTCTGGTCGTTCTGCCATTAGAGCTAATTTGTATATTACTCTTTTATTATATAGGATAGAGGCCTGGTGCACGGGTAGGGACCGGCTGGCCTGTCCTGAAGGGAGTCCTATATAGGGTGAGGGGGGCAGGGCCAGCTGAGGCAAGGGGCCCCAGGGTTTACAGGCTAGCCCTGCCCCGGATCAGGGTGGAAGGGGTCCCTGCTGGGGATGGGGGCTGGCCTGAGTGAGGGGCCACGGCGGTTTGCAGGCCATCCAGGCCCTCATCTGGGTGGGAGACCCTGCTGGGGGGTGGGGCTGGCTGGTTTGCAGGCCAGCCACACCCCCAGCTTTGTCAGGAAGGAGGTCCAGAATGAAATCAGTAAGACATCCAGTCTATTCCTTCTAATTAGCATATTACCCTTTTATTAGTATAGATACACGTAAGCCACAGACACTAACAATAGCATAGTCAAGGCCTAGGATGGGTGCGGGTTCAGGTTAGGTCTCCATCCTGTGTGCAAATACAATGCAGTGTGCTCGGGACCACCATTTCCTGACGGGTTTGGAGCTTTGGAACTCGCAAGGCATTTTCCAACTCCTGGGCTCGCTTCCAGGATTCCATGTTTGGCGTATGGGTAATACTCTTCCTCCAGATCCCCCAAGAGGAGCCGGTATCTCTGAACTCTTAGCAATTAGATGAAATGCTCAGGAAAACGCCAAACCCAATTCTCCGTTAGAGAGAACAAACACACAGGGAGTGCCAGTTCTCTTCCAAGAAAGCGAAGGCGCTACTCCCTCCCAGGCTCTGGCGTGAGTTCTGGCCTAGAAAAGGGGATGGCACCAGGGTGCTGCCGGGAGTAAGCCAGTGAGGGCCTCCTAGGGTGGCCGTGACGAAGGACCACCAACCGGGTGGCATAAGACAACAGACACGTATTCTCTCACAGTTCCAGAGCCTCGGCGTCTGCAATCAGGGCGAGGGCAGGAACACGTTCTTTCCGAAGGCTCCGGGGAGAGTCCTTCCTTGCACCTCGCGGCTGGTGGCACCTGCTGGCAATCCACAGCGTTCCTTTGCTTAAGGAAGCATCGCTCCGATCTCTGCTGGTGCGCTCCCGTGACCTGCCCTGTGTGCCTGAGTGTCTCTTCTCTTTCTCCAGTCATCCTGGAGGAGGGCCCAGTGTGACCCGGCCTCATCATAACTCCATTCCGACCGTAAACACCTAATTTCCAAATAAGGTCACACTCACAGGTGCTTGGGGTTAAGACTTCAATTTATCTATTTGGGGAACACGATTCACCCATACTAGACCCACACTTTACTCTGTAAATATCCGCAGTTAGAGCAAAGCGGGAATACACCGCCCAGGGTGCAGGGGCTGGGAGGATGAGCCCAGGACCTTCCTGGAGACGTGCCTGCTTCCACGGAGGTGGGTGGCTGGCTATTCCTGCGTGTGTGTGTGTGTGTGTGTGTGTGTGTGTGTGTCTGCTCTCCCTGACTCTTCCCAACACCTGCCCCTTCCAACCAGGCCACCGCTAAGATGGAATTTCTCTGCTCCAGAAAGTTTGGCTGGAACAAGAAGCTGCCTGGTGTTCATACTCACTGCAGAGATTGTGCCGTGGGTCACCGAGAGCAGGGCCAGGACAGGGGTGCCTGGAAGGGCTGGGAAGGTGCGTGGAGAGGTCCTCCCACACCTCTACCAGGGGAAGAGGAAGACCTGATGGCCCCACACTGCTTGGCGCCAGAGGTCTGCTGGGTGATGCACCGGGGCTGGCTGTGCCTGGGACAAGGATCCAAGCCTGGGAAAGAGGCAGCAGAATGCCAAGACCCACAGGACCCACAGGACCCACAGGACCCACAGGAAACGTGACAGGGACTCTCAGAGGAAACCACAGTGACCTGCTCAAGTCCCCAGGACATTTGTAGACTCCCAGAGAAGGGGGGCATCATGACTGAAAATAGGTATCTAACTCAGGGGAGGTTCAGGGTGAGATTCAAAGTGATGAAAATGCAGTATTTCTCGTGCACCTGGTTTTCAGCCTGGGATCCCATCCAAATTCTTTCCAACAACTTCAAATAATGTCCTACAAGCATTTGAAGGCAAAAGAAGGAACCCCCCAAGCCTCATTACCTCTGACTTCAGCCCTTTTGAAAACATTTTCGGCACATGCCTCTCCTGTGGGACCCTGCCTGCACCTCGGCGAGGTCATGTGGAAACCATGCCAAGAGAGGGGAAGGCAGAGCGAGGAACCGGTGGTAGCTGCTTAGCTCCATGGAAAAGAGAGATGCCTGGAGAGAGGTTTGTGGCTGCAATGCCCCCACTCCTCTGTGGGAGCCCCAGGGAAGATGAGGTTGGGGGAGAACCAGGCCTAAAGCCTGGAAGGCTAGCCCGGACTTTCCCCACAGAGTGGGACAAGGAGAAGAATGTGACACGGGCGTGGGTAACGCTGAACCAACGGAGCCTAGATGCAGGAGGGGCTCCAGCCCTCGGGGCAGCGCGAGTCTTGGGGATGGAAGGTCTCTCAGGTCCCTCAGGATCCATGGCAGACCTCCCCCCCGAAGGCTCACCCGGGTAAAGCAGCATCGTGGCAGGTGAGCCTGAAGGAGGGGCAAGGTTCTCAGACTTAGACAGTAAGAACCACAGGAGAATTGAGGGGACCCAGCATTGATTAAGCCCTGTAGGTGTGGACACATCTCACTCACACAGGCATCATCCCATTTAATTGTCACACTGGTTCCCACAGTTTCCCAAGATGAGGAAATTGAGTCACACGGCTGAGGCAGAGTATGGAATAAGTGTGTCTGTGATGAGGACTCGGAAAGCAAAGAACACAATGCACTGAGTGAGAACGAGGGAGTCCTTCTTTAGATAGACAATGAGGGACAGTCTCCCTGAGAAGGAGTCATTTGAACTGAGACCTGAAGAAATCAGTCAACTTAAGAGTGGAGTCCTAGCCTGTGTTGCTCAGTGGGTAGAGCGCCACCCCATGAAAAAGATGATCCGAGGTTTGATTCCTAGTCAAGGTTACGTACCTGGGTTGCAGGTTCGATCCCTAGCCCAGGTCAGACACATGTGGGAGACAACCAATTGATATGTCTCTCTGATATCAATGTGTGTGTGTGTTGTTTTTTTTCTCTCTCTCTTCCTCTCTCTCCTTCCCTCCCTTCTTCTCTTTCACTCTCTCTAAAAAAAAACATAAAACAAACAAACAAACAAAAAACAATGGAGAAAAATATCCTTGGGTGAGAATTAACCTAGTGAGAGAGCGGGAGGCAAAGAGAACAAGGAGTTCCAATGAGAGGGGACAGAATATGCAAAGGT
Organism: Lasiurus borealis; assembly: GCA_004026805.1. NCBI lineage: Eukaryota > Metazoa > Chordata > Mammalia > Chiroptera > Vespertilionidae > Lasiurus > Lasiurus borealis. Next base: position 63,481 of record PVJN01005334.1, read on the forward strand.
CCTGAGCAAGGAGAGAATCTGATGTGTGCCCAAGGAACTGAAAATGGCCAGTGCTTCAGGACAATTTTGAGAGAGAAGAAAGGAGACTCAGAGAAGACACTAGATCACACAGGACCATGCAGGCCACAGCCAGGAGTTCAGATTTCATCCTGTGTGACCAAGGAAGCCACCAGAGGGATGAATGCCCAAAATGACATGGTCTGATTTACCCAGGCTCTAACACGGATCTTGTCACACAGAAGCAGTTCCGGGAAAGGTGATGGACCATCTGCATACACAGACACAAGCTAGATCTCCAAAGCGATGGCAACTGCTGGCTTTACAGAAGGAAAAGTAAGACTTCAGCCTGTGCCCATGGGAACAACAAACCATTCTGCCTAATCCAAATTCACTTTCATGCCTCTCTGCCTAAGAAGCGCAGGGCGCCACCGAAATCCACAGGCACATCACAACAGAACAATTTCAGTGATCATTATCAAATGTCGCTACTTAGACAAGCTCCGAAGGTTGTATTAGCACAATCCAATATTTATGAAATGACAGTCTGCCGTAATGAGGGGATGAGAAAATTAAGATCAGGAGCCAGAGTTGTCCCTTTGGGGAGAGGCAGTGGCCCGGTGGCAAAAGCAGCAATGTCACTGAGCTTCTCGGAGCCTTGATTTTCTGACCTGTAAAATGGAAGGATGGCAGCAAAGACTAAAAATGTGTGGTCAGTTCACAGAAGGCTAAAGGCATTTAATAATGTTTATCATTCATTCCTTCATTTAAAACTATGTGATAAAGACTCTACAGGCATTCATCTAACAAAAATGTTATTTCGTACATACTATGCATGATGCACTGTAGTAAGCACTGGAGATAAAGCTGCAGACAAGATTGTCATGGTCCCTATTCACGTGGAACTTCTCATCTGCGAGTAAAACATACACTGAACCAATAGCATCCGCAGTGGTGTGTGTTTCTGAGAAAGAGAGTGGGGGCAATGGGAAACACACAGTTAGCTCACCCAGATGGGGGATACCCAGGGAGAACTACCACAGGAAGTGTGTCTAAGCTGAGATGTGAAGGGAGAGTACAAGAGAACAGAGAGAAAAAGGTTACGTGAAGCGTGCTGCTTTCAAGTGAGTTTCTGAGGCAGAAAAGGGCATGGAAGCTTCTGGAAATTGACAAAAGTCAGTGTGAAATGAGCACAGGGGGCAATGGAAGATGGTGCAGCTGGAGTATGGGCAGGGCCAGCCATGCCAGGCCGTGGAGGCCGCCATAAGGCTTGGTGTTCTTTCTCACCAAGAGGTTGTCCCATGGTCACTGTACGAATGGGCATGTGTAGTTGTTGGTGACTCTGCTTATGCAAAGTGAAGATCCCGTCAGATCTGAAAGGCTCAATTTCATAGCACAGCACATCTTTATTATACATGGGGCTCATGTTTACATGCAGAAGGAACTTATCAAAACAATTTACACCCATAGTAGGAACTATACTGAGCCATCCAGTAGCTTCCTGCTTTAGAGCAAAACTTAAAAGTCAATGCGGCCACAAAGATCATAACCTTCCCTAGACACATCTGAGCATCTTATCTGTCTTCAGCTTGGTGACACCCTGGAAGATTCCTCTCCCCAGAATCCACTAAGGCAGTGGTCAGCAAACTCATTAGTCAACAGAGCCAAATATCAACAATACAACGATTGACATTTCTTTTGAGAGCCAAATTTTTTAAACTTAAACTTTTTCTAATGCCACTTCTTCGAAATAGACTCGCCCAGGCCATGGTATTTTGTGGAAGAGCCACATTCAAGGGGCCAAAGAGCCGAATGTGGCTCGCGAGCCGTAGTTTACCGATGACTGCACTAAGGCATGCACAGTGGATTGTGTAAATGTAGAGTTCAGAAGAGATGTCTGATGCAACTGAAGCCATAGGCATGGTTGAGGTCACCCATGGTGGGATGGCTTACAGTATTTTGTGTCAACTTGACTCAAAAAAGTGATACCCAAATAGCTGGCAAAACATTATTTCTGGGTGTTCTGTGAGAATGTTTCTAGAATTATCAATGATTATCATTGAACTGGTGAACCCAATACAACAGACAGTCCTCCTCATTGGTGGGCATCAGCCAGTCCCTTGGGGACCCCAATAGAACAAAAAGGCAGCGTGAGGGTGAATTTGTTTTCTCGGCCTGAGCTGAGACATCTATCTTCTTCTTCCCTTGGACACTGATGCTTCTGATTCTTGGGCTTTCAGACTCATTTGATTCTTGGGCTCATACCATCCCACCACTAGCTTTGCTGATTCTCCAGCTTGCAGATCCTGGACCTCTCATGGGGCTTGTCCATAACCATGTGAGCCAATCCCTATAATAGATCTCCTCTTACATGTATGTCCCTATATATCCTATTGGTTCTATTTCTCTGGAGAACCCTAAGACACATGCAAAGAGTGTAAACGAGCCTGAAGAACCCCAGTGTTGAATGGCCAGAGTGAGCTGACCAAGGAGCCTGAGAAAGAATACTGAGAGGGTTGCTAAAAATCCAAGACAGTGTGGAGGTTAGAGAGAGCTCTTGGTCATGGAGGAAGAGTGCAAGATGGCTTCCCTTACCCAACAATCAGCTATCCTGATAACTGTAGCGTGGATCACATTTTACAGAGAGGTGATCTTAATGCTCTCGGAGCTGTAATTCTTCCAGGCTTACCACATCAACTCACCCAGGCATACCCTACCCTGAGCACCTCTTCCAGGTGTACCTCCCCTCCCACACATCTCATAGGCCTGCCTCATGCAGGCATCCATCAAGGGTACACATTATTGTTTCAGCCCGTTGGTTACGGATAAACGTGGTATTCAGGAGCTCTAGGCATTAACTTCATGAGTAATACTTTCACTGTGGAAGTTTCCCTACATACATACAAGCTGTGTCTCTATGGCCTGAAAGGAAAAACATGATCGCAGATTCCTCAGAAGCTCCTTCTTCCCTGGAAATGCCACTATTCTCAGGTTCCTAAGCAAAATCGCGATGATGCAATTGGAGCTAAAGATTAGAATCTCAAAGCTAAAAGAAACCCTAAAAGTTCCTGAGTCCAGGCAACATGTGACTCTTACCACACTCATAAGAGTTCACTCAGCCTTGCTTTGCATATCTCTGGGAATGGGGAACTTACTACCAACAAAGTTATATATGTTCTATCAGACAACTTCACCCATCAGAAAGTTCTTTCCCATGAGTCATCATAGAAGATACCATCCTCATCACAGCCCCAAACACAGTGGCTCAGCTCTCGGTGCCAAACACAGGGGGTCACCTACCTGTGGGCACAGCTGGGTCCAGCATTGGTTTCTCCCACGTGTTAATCTGCTCCCAGGTAAATCCATTGGTCCCCAGGGCCACGCTGTAACCACAGTTGCTGTAGTGCTCATCAAAGGAACAGCCACCTGCAAACAAAAGAGATACAGGTAAATACATCCTCGTGTCTGGGGCTCGGCTCGCTATTCCTGTCTCATCATTTACAGCTTTGAATTTTAAACTCTGGAGAAGATTAAAAATAAGGGCAAGCAAATTGGATTTTTATATTTGCTTTGGAGCTCTCAGGAAAAGCGCTGGCATCTGCAGGTCCCCCCTATGTTAAAAAGTTAATAAGGCTAGCTACATTGATTTTAATCTTCCTTCCCAAGAAAGTCAACAGCGACGTCTCATTCGAAGCGGGAAGAAATGAATGCCGGGGCATGCCTCTGTGGCGAGTTCCTGCAGCACGGAGAGAGGCAGTGAGGCAGCAGAGAGCGCCAGCCTCAGAGTCCCCAGAACCAGGCACGAGCTGAGCTGTGCAAAGCTGCGCCAGCCCGGGCCAGGGGCTTCAGCTGTCTGCCTGACCTGTACCTCAGTGTCCCCACCTGTGATAGGGAGGGAACCATCCACCTGACAGAAATATCATGAGGATGAAACGGAGTAACATAGGAAAAGTAACCGGCACAGAATAAGTTCTCAACATCCGCCTCCACCCCTCTAAAAGCGATTTTGGAAATATTTTCGTAAAGTAAAAATATGTGAAGAATTAGATAAGCATGCGCCTAGCAGATAATACAGTCAACGTTGATAGAGTTTAAATCTAAGCCATCTACCATTTTACAACAAGCTGTGTAACTCAATGTTGACAAGAATTTATTCTAAGCACAAGCTATGTGTGGTGAGCCCCTCCGGGTAACACTGGAAATGCTGGTCTGTCCGGAGAAACAGGAGCCACAATGTCCAGGAGGAGGTGCACCGATCAGGGCTGTGAGGAGGCGAGCATTCGGGGATGGGGAGGAGGAGGAAGGACACTGCAGGTGAGCTGGAGGGTACGGAGGCAGAGGCCATGCCTATACTGAGGTGTGCAGCAGCCTCCGGTGGCCTCCCACACCCCGTTTCACACACTACCACCCCCAGCCCAGTCCATCTTTCCACTGCCCCTTTTTCGTTTCCTCAGTGTTCAGATCTCATCACATCACCATAAACACCCACTGGGTCCCTGTCACACATCCAAGCCAGGTTCTGCTCGACGTACAGAAACCAATCCCTTGCCTGCATCTGCATCTCAGGTGCCATCACCATCGTCTCCATCAGCTGCAGAGGACAAAAAGCCCTGCGATGTAACTCACACCTGGTGGCGGAAGTCCTGTCCACAGGTTCAATACAGAATCCAGTCACAACTCTGCAGGACACCTGGGAGGTCAAAGCTTTCTCCACTTCTCTTCCCTGCTGTGCATGGGAACCTGGAAGATGGGCCTTTGGCCCCCCGATGAGTCTCGGGCTGGGCCAAGGAAGGCTGAATCTCTTTCACTAGCACCGTGTTCGGGAAACGAGTTGAGTATGAAATTGCTTTGTACTAAAAAGTAACAGAAATGTGGGGTGTTTTATGTAGACAGAGAGAGGAGGAAAGGAGAGGGGTCCAAGAAGCAGCATGGAGAGCAGAAACCTCTAGAGCAGTGGCTCTTAACCTTTCTAATGATGTGACCCTTTAATACAGCTCCTCAAATTGTATTAAAGGGTCACGTCATTAGAAAGGTACTTCATAACTGAATCGTGACCCACAGGTTGAGAACTGCTGCTGTAGAGCCTAAGACCATCGGAAAACACAGATATTTGCATTACGATTCATAACAGTAGCAAAATTACAGTTATGAAGTAGCAACAAAAATAATTTTATGGTTGGGGTCACCACAACATGAGGAACTGTATTAAAAGGCCACAGCATTAGAAAGGTTGAGAACCACTACTATAGAAGGTGATGGCTAATGAGAATTTTTTTTCTGTGATGGGAAGTGGATGATACATTAATAGAAATGGAAATATCTATTGGCTTTCATTTGTTCATTGAATAATCCGACAATTATTTAATTGAGCACTTAGCACAGAGCCAGCAGAGTACTAGCTCCTAGCTATATGGTGGTTTACTACAGAGGCACGCTACGGCGCTTTAATCAGACAGACAGCAACCGAGGCAACGAGTAAGAAATCACACACTGCAGCGCTTGCTAGGAGGGCTGCAGGGGGGGCGGGGGAGGACTGCTGAGTTGGGATGGTCCAGAAGGCCTGTCTGACCATGAACGGGAAACAGTTTTCTGTTCTGTTCTATGACAGCCCTCCACGACTCCCCTCTCCTCCGTGAGAGTGGGCAGCCACGTGCTTCGGGGAACTGAGCGAAGAAGGGCAATGGCCAGTGTGGACTCACAGGTCTCAGCAGGCAAGGATGGGAGGCCCAGGAGACCAGAGGAAAGGCCAGGAAAAGGTGACAGAAGAGATAAATATCACATGATCTCACTCATTTGCAGATTATAATGCACAACATAAACTGATGAACAAAAACAGATCCAGAGACAGAGACGCATTGATCAGATACTCAAACCTCAGAGGGAAGGTAGGGGAGGGGGAGTTAAGGGGGAGAGATCAACCAAAGGACTTGTACACATGCATATAAGCCTAACCAATGGACACAGACAGCAGGGGGCTGAGGGCATGTACAAGAGGGGTGGGCGGGTAATGGGGGGATACGGACACATATGTAATACCTTAATCAATAAAAAATATCAATTTTTTAAAAAGGCGACAGAAGAGACTTCATCCCGATACAGTGGGGAAGGGTGGCCTTTGAAAGGCAAGAAGGGAGGCAATCAACCCACTTCCACTAGACCAGTGGTCGGCAAACTGTGGCTCGCGAGGCGCTGCAGTTTGCCACTCTGTTGACTAATGAATTTGCCGACCACTGCACTAGAGAGTAAAGGGGAAATGGTGCTGGCACAGAGTAGGGGCTTAGTCAATACTGAATGGATGAACCAATAATGTTAATGGGACGCCTGACACAGGCCAGCTACACAGGAGGAACCAGGAGCTCATGCCAGTCCCCCAGCTCCAGCGGCTCTTCCAAGTCTCATACTTGCCCCTTGTACCTAGAAAGCTCCTTCCCCACACTACAGGCCTGACAAATCCCCAAAGATCCTTCTAGAAACCTTCTCTGACCAGAACAGCAGACTGAACGCCCCAGATATGGAAACACAAGACGCTGCATCTCAGATGTAAAACACGCAGCGGCTGCAGTGGCTCTAAGGGGTCACCCTCCTTTCCCTAAATCATCCCCGCTCGCTGGAGCCAGCCTGCGGGAGACAAATGAATCAGGTCAACGGCATCGACAGCAGACCGGGCTCCCTGGAATTGATAAGCAAGGGCAGCCGGCAGCATCCCCGGTGTGCCTGGGAATTGCTGACTGAGAATCAATCCCGAGCTAAAAACAGCCTCCGGGGCTAGAGACGGGAAGCGTGGCCGAGACAATGGCCTGTGTACAGCGCGCTGCCTGGGTCTTCTCTCTGGTGCACACAAGGACACTGTGTTTCCAGGCCACCTTGCAGCTGGGGACACCACGTGATACGTCCTGGAAACGTGTGACAAAGGGGTATCCACTGTTTGGAGGACTAGCCCATAAAAAGCCGCCCTTTTCATCGTCACAGCTGTTGTTGAAGGTGGTGGCATCATGGGAAGAAAGCTATCTAGATTCCCGAGATGCTCGTTGGAGGACAGCCACCCAGAGAGTCACCGAAGCAGTAACACCGGCATTCCGCTTTTCAAGAGCAAAATACCAGCTTTTCTTGTCTTAAATCACTGACATCTTAGTGGTTAGCTGTTACCACAGCAGAGCCTTGCCCATCCTGACTAACGAAAGAAACATGCTCTCTTGTGCATTTGCTCCATGCCAGGGAATACACCGGGCACAGGTGGCACATGCTGTCTTACTTGCTCTCACTTAATTCGCCCAACTTTGTGAGGTAGATTTTTTTTATCCCTCCTTTCAATAAGGTAATGGATGCATTGAGGAGTTGAGTGACCTGTTCAGGTCACACAGAAGGGACGTGTTGGAGCCAGGTTTAAATCCACTGCAACCTGACCACAGAACCCATGCTCTCTCTAACCGACCAGAGAGAGGATGTACTCCCCCAGACCAAGGGCCAAATCTTCCATTTATAAGGCGATGAGAGGAGAGCAAAAAGATAAAGACCTTCCAAAATGGTTGGGTCTCTCCCATTTGAATCCATTCCCTTGCTTATTCTAGAAACAGTTAACAAAGGGGCAGAGAATCAACAGATATGATTTTTACCCTCATAAAGTTTGCAAAGTATAGAGAAAGACGACCAACATACACTTAAGATGCTATGCAGAAAACACCTTCACAGAGATATAGCAAAGCTCAAAGAAGAAGTTATGAATAACTTTCAGTCAATGTTGTAATTAAACCAATTATCTGCCTCTTCTAGACAATATTTAGGAGGGCTCACAGTTACACCTCTGGGCCCAGTTTACAGGTGCCAAGCAAGGTCACATTCACCATCTGCCCCTAGTCTACTGGACCAGTTACCCACTCCTCACCTCCTGCCTTTGCCAATGGTGGGTGGCATGCTCAGTTAACCCTGAGCTGAGAGTGGGTGGGTCCTAGCCCTCTGAGGGGACCCATCATAGCCACCTTTTACAGCACACCCTGGGCACATTGCCACCTCCACCCGCAGAGATCCTCAGCCAGTGAGCAGACGCCTTTTCCTGTAACAGCCTGCTCTTGCATACCGGGTCCCACAGCAGCAAGCCTGGGACCCCTGGGGCCCAGCTCCTATTTGCAGACCACAGTCCTCTCCCTGCCAAGGAGTGGGCTTACAGTGGAGTCCAAATCAGCCTCTCACCCTATTTTGAGCTATTCTTTCTTTCTTTGGGACACTCAGGGCCACCTGTGGGTTCTATCCCATTCTTTCAGAATCTGCCATCCCTTAGGGGACCTCGGTGTCGCTCCCTACAGAAAAATATCAAGAAACAGGTCACCATCTTACATTTTAACATATATATCTCCAAACTCTTGGGGTCACACAGGTTCACGACTTTTCCATGGAACTCCTGGGCTCCTAACAGAGCAAGATAGAATTAAATGACCATGTAAGTATCCCCGTGTTTTGTACAGATGAAGAACATAGACTCCATTCAAAGCATGTTGCCCACCTGGTCTACCCATTATTAACTCCAGTCCAACCCAGGTGGCCTGATGAACACAGAAGCATGGTGGCAAGAAGCAAACTGAGACCTGGAAAACAACGAAAAGCAGGGCACGGGGAAGAGTTGCAAGTCCGTGCTGCAATTTCCTACATGTCCACCTGCTGAAAGGAATTTACAAATTTGGTTCTGAGCTTCTAATGCCCACCCCCACCCAAAAAAAAGCAGGGGTGGGGAATTTGTTCAGATACTGGACACTCTGTGTTTGTACAATAAACCCCAAATTTATCAGGAAAATTACAACCATTCCAGGTGTTTAGATCACACATGAATTTCTCCACAAGAATACTATTAACAGAAATCCCATACGCCATAACGAACACCATCAGAAACAGCATCCAACAACAAGGGTGCATGGCCAGTTTCCTGAGACAATCCCTCATAATCATTCTCCATATGAATTGATAGCATAACCCACACACACAAATCCAAAAAAGCAACTCACTGGGGCCAACATGATGCAGCCTAGAAATCTGCTTCCCGTTGGTCTGGCTTGACCCTGAGATAAGTTTTAAAAGCTCATCCTGGAGAGAAAATATATTTAGTAAATATTTTTAAGTAATCTATCTGAGTTTTCTTCTTCTCAATCAACAGATTGAACAATAGAGTCTATGAGCTTCAGGTTATACACTCTGATAGCAACCTCCCTACCCCCCTTCTCCCCACCGCCCACTGGGGACAGTCTCTTTTGTTCACATTCTTTTCTCACTTCTGAGCCTTCATTTTCTGGAGTGCAAGGCAGGGAGCTGGACAAGGTAATCACCAAGGGACTTTCTAGAGACAAAGATAAAGGATTCCAGAAACACAGAAAGGATTGGGAACTCATGGGAGCCACAGAGATGCAGAGCCATGCCATCAGCCCGAGGATCAGCTACTGAGAGACTCAGAAAAAGAAGAAAGGAGAGAGGCTAGCTGCCCCTAGACAGCATGAAAGAGTCAAACCCATGATCTGAGTCTCACTGCAGCTCTTCTTGCTCTTTCAAAAATCACGTTTAACTGTCTTGGTGCAATTCCTTGGAGCCACAACACCTGACAAAGTAGCCTGCCATCAACACCTGGCCACCTCTGCAGATGTTTGTGGCACACGACTTGCAGAAGGCTTATGGTGGGAGAGATTTCCCTAAAGAACCTTGTGAGATTGCTCACTTTACTCAGTTTTAAAGAGTAAACAGCCCCATTTAACTGACGTCAACTCCATCACAATCGTTTTAGAGGAAATCAAAACCCTCCTAAACCTACCCCCATCCCAGGAATTAGGCTCCGCCTCCAGAGCACAGGTTCTGGTGTGGGGAAGACCCACAGAACTGAGGGCAGACAGGGCAATGCAGTCACAGGCCAAGGACCCAGCACCACCTCCCTGCACCCGACAGAGGAGCTATTTATCTGGACAGGTTGAAGTCAAAATGTGCCAACGGCCTCAGATGCTCTGATGTGAGTCAAGCATAAAGTCAACAGAGAAATGGAAAACTGTAGCCAGGAAATTGGATTTTGAAAATCCATTTGGGTTTGGTAATATATAGCATTTCAGCATCTGTAAGGGAAGTAAAAATAGTGCAGGATACATACTTTAGGATACATTAAAGCATAAATAAAGTTTATAGTGCCAATCAGAATATTTTTTAAACATGAGCCTTTCTTTTGAAAATGAGAGAGGCATGGAATTCAATAGAAATATAAATGTGTCTGCCTCTGCATTTCTGATATGATCCTGTGTATTCTCAAACAGAATTAAGTGCAGAAGAAGAACTAAAGATTTGTTGGGCTCCTGCTATCTTCCAGGCACCGTACTTGACCTATGTAAGTATGGTTTATATACGTGTGTGCATAAATGGAGGTAAGTTCGACCACCACTAAGTCAGGGATCAGCATTCTTTTCATGTAAAGCGGGAGCTGGTAAATACTTTCAGCTTTGCAGCCACACAGTCTCTGTCACAACTACTCAACTCTGCCATTAGAGCATAAAAGCAGCCAGTGGCAACAGGTAAACAAATGGGTGGGCTGTGTGCCAATAAAATTTTATCAAAACAGATGGCAGGCCAGATTTTACGCAGGGACCACAGTTTGCTAACCCCTGCTTCAAGACAGAGGCATTGCTCTCTGCATTTAAAACATACAACCTTGCCGAAACCGGTGGGGCTCAGTGGATAGAGTGTCGGCCTGTGGACTGAAAGGTCCCAGGTTTGATTCTGGTCCAGGGCATGTACCTTGTCCGCAGGCACAACTCCAGTAGGGGGCGTGCAGGAGGAGGCTGATTGATGTCTCTCTCTCATCGATATTTCTGATTTTCTATCCCTCTCCCTTCCTCCCTGTAAAAAATCAATAAAATATATTTTAAAAAAATAAAAATAAAACATACAACCTTGTCATCAGAGCTCCTAAGGGACAGGCCCACCTGGAGATCTCAGGGAAAAGAGGGACATCACCTTCAGTAATAAGAATAGTGATACCTCTCAGTCATTAAAAAAAATAAAATAAAAGATGCAATATTACTATTTGCAACAACATGGATAGATCTTCAGAGTACTGTGCTAAGTGATAGAAGTCAAATGACAAAGGACAAGAACTTTATGGTTTCACACATATGTGGGATATAAAGCAAAAAGCAACCAATGAACAAACAAAACCGACGGAAAAACAAACTCATATACACAAACAACGGAATGGTAGTTAGCAGAGGGGAGGGACCTGGGGGAGGATGAAGGGGGAAGGGGTCAAATACATGGTGACCAAGGGAGACCAGGTTTCCAGTGGTGAGTACACAGTACATAGAGATGCCACATTATAAAGTCATACACCTGAAATGTATATGCTATTAACCACTGTGGGGGAGTCGGGACTCACATAATCATCCCAGATTGCAGGGAGCTCACACTTGGAAACTATTCAGACAGATCCAAGACATAGCAGGGCTCAACGGTCAGGGCTCCCTGGAAAGGGAGAGGTCATACAAGTGGTTGGTACAGTTTTTTGACTCAGGGGTTGGCAAACATTTTCCATGTTTGAAAAGAGAGTAAATATTTTCACCTCATGGTGTACTGGTTTTCTATTGTTACCAAGCAAATTACCACAAACTTAGGGGCTTAAAGCAATACCTATTTCTTAGCTCACTGGTTCCCCAGGTAAGAAATCCGGGCAAGGCTGGGGTGGGCTTCACAAGGTCAAAGGCAAGGTGTAGGGGAACTGCATTCTTTTCTGGGGCCTGGGGCCTCGTTCAAGCGCCAGTGGTTATTTGGTAGAACTCAGTTCCTTGTAGTTATAGGGTTGAGATGTCTGGCTGGCTGTCACCCAGGGGCCACTCTCAGCCCCTAGCAGCCACTCTTGTCCTTGTCATAAGCGCTCTCATGCCTCAAATCCCTTCCTTTGAGCGGGTGCAGTTCCTTTCGAGGGCTCATCTCATTCAGGCAGGCCCATCCCATACCATCTTCTTTGTGATTAACTAAAGTCAACTGATTTGGGGCCTTAATTACATCTGCAAAATTCCTTTGTCTTTTTTTAAAATATATTTTATTGATTTTTTAAAATATGTTTTATTGATATTTTACAGAGAGGAAGGGAGAGGAAGAGAGAGTTAGAAACATCGATGAGAAAGAAACATCAATCAGCTGCCTCCTGCACACCCCCTAATGGGGATGTGCCCACAACCAAAGTACATGCCCTTGACCGGAATCGAACCTGGGACCCTTCAGTTCGCAGGCTGATGCTCTATCCACTGAGCCAAACCGGTTAGGGCTCCTTTGTCTTTTTTGCTCACATAACCTAATCACAGGAGTGAAATTGATCCTGTTCAAAGTCCCACCCAATGGGGGAATTGCACAGGATATAAACCCCAGGGGTCGGGAAACTCGGGCATCAATGTAGAATTCTGCCCACCTCCATAGTCTTTGTCGCTACTACTCAGCAATGCCACGGTAGCACAGAGGCAGCCATCAACAGGACAGAAAGTATGGCCCACGTTGTGTGTAATAACCTCAGTTTATTGACACTGCACTTTGAATTGCATATGTCGCTCACCTGTCACAGAATAATATTTTTCCTGTGATTTCTCTGACCATTTAAAAAAGGAAATGCCATTCTTCCCTCCGGTGCTGAGAACAAACCAGTGATGGTCCAGACCTGACCCGCAGGCTGTAGTTTGCTGACCTTCACTCCGATGCCATAAAAATTTCTAGTTTTAACACAGTCACAGAAAAGTGCCTCGTTTCAGCATTTGAGTGTTGGAAACCATGTGCTTCCGACTCCCCCTTCCATTTCTCAGTAAATAGCCCGTTTCTTCTTTCCTTTGGGAAGTCCAGAGGAGCACCTGCCAACTGGCCTCCCAAGCTACACTCTGGCCCATGGGATGAGGGATACGGAAAAGCACCATAGCTCCCTGGATTTAAGTAACCACTTCACCCACATCGTAGCATGTTGTATTCACAGGCAAGGAGTTCTGCGGCAGTCTTCCCATTTCACAGGTAAGGAAACCAAGGCTGGAGCGAGTGACATACTCAACACCACATGTCCATCAGGGGCAGAGCCAAGACTCAAATCAAAGACTTCTTCCTGGAGCCAGAAGGTCTGAGAACCAGGGCAGATCTCAGCTACACAATTTGTGGGGCCCAGTGCAAAACTAAATTGCTGAGCCTCTTGCTTAAAACTATGCAGAAAGTAAGATGACCAATAGTAGAGCAAGGGACCCTTTTCAGGTGCCAAGCCCTGTGTGACTGCACAAGTCACACCCCCACGAAGCCAGCCCTGCTCTGTGGACACACACACACTCCAACGCTAAAGTACGCCAACCGCCAAATCATCGGGATTCCGTCCACGAGCCGTCGACTGCTTTGAAGGCAGGGCCACGTCTAAGTGGGGCTTATTAATCGTGAGCAGCCTGTCGCGGGTAGGCGAGTCCTGCCCCCCGAATGAATGTAAACCAGCCTTGCATAAATGGAACTCCTTTTCTGAATATCTAATTGAATTTGCAGAAGTGTATGCCAGAGGGGTGTTTAAATAAGTGCACAAATATGATAAGAAGGCCTTCACACCATTATGTCTAATTCAGTAAGCAAAAATAATGGCGGGCACGTTCCAATTAGTATTTGATTTATTTGCTCTAACAAATCCAATTAGTAGAATGTTTTATAAAGTCATCCAATGTCAAACACTCATGGACTCAACAGATAGAAACAATGGTCCTAATAGAAGAAAAAAATGTGTTAAATCTCTCTGAACAGTGAATTTATTATAAATAAAGGCGACGTCTCTCCGTGGGCGGAGGCATTCCTCGGGGACCAGAGAAACAGTGTCTGATCTGCTCTACCGCTTCCTTCTCCGGGAGACTCCATGAGGCAACTCAGGTTAATTTGGCCGATTATAATAAATCCAGGAACGAAAACAACGAAGGTGGAAGTCAGCCACGGGACTTCAAGGGAGAATAATGAACTTGCTGCTGGGTGTCTTCCAGCCCAGAGTCGTGTCCGACGTCCAAGGCAGCGCCGTGGAGCGGGAAAAGTCAGGGCTCACAGAGACAGCCACCTTCTGGAACCTGAGGCAGTGCTCTCGTGCCCTTCCCAGGTGCCAGCTTTCCCATCTGCGAACTAGGGAGTTCAAGGATGGTGATCATCTACCGTCCCAGGCATGTCCACTCGGGACAGAGGGTGACCTTCTTTGCCCGGTGAAACACAGCATCGGTAGGGGTGCAAGTGTGGCCATTCGAGGGTCAGCATCCCAGCTCTGCAATTATTTTTAACTGTGTGACCTTGGTTAAGTCATTTAACCTCGATGTGCCTCAGTGTCCCCACCTGTAAGACGAGGATAATAATAGTGTCCATCTCTTTGGGTTTTATAAAGATTGAGTAAATTTAATACTGTGAAGACTTAGAATAGTTCCTGGCACATAGTAGGTGCCAAATACGTTTGGTTCAAATAATATTAAGGCCCAAGGTATAAATTAGAAATGGGAAAGAGAACTATGCTATATGTGTTCAGGTTATACAATATCAAAAACAAAAGATGTAAACAAACTCTCTGAGTTGGTCCATCATATCATGCACGGATCAGCAGTGCCTTTGGTGATAAGCTACTGATTCAACCTCACTCACGGCTTACTGCTGTGTGACCTTGGCTAAGTCACCTAACCTCTCAGGTGGGAGACATTTCTCTTGTAACAGATGGCAGTAACTTAAACCCTCCCTCAGGGCACGTCCATTTCTGACACCCTCCGAGACGGTGGCTGTGTCCTTCTGCAGGGTACATCTGGATGTCAGACAAGAAGAAGATGCAGATGGGCCAATGTCCATCTTCTCACATGTCCCTCCTCCCAGGGACTGGACTGCACTCGGACTCCAGAGCAGCTCAGAGGACACCCAGCTTCTCTGCCCCAGGCAACCTGGCAGATGCTGTCTCACATTGTGACCGGCAGGAAAGAGCAGAGGTGGAGGCCAGGAGTGGGGTCAGCCCCCAGCTCCATCCTGCCAAGGAGAGGAGGGGAACAGGGGACAAAGCCTTCACCTTCAGTTACAAGTGAAGATGGCTCCATTCGGAGCCCGCCCTCCTGAAAAGCAGCCCCCAAACGGTCCGGGAGGCCGATTCAGCAATTCAGCTGCTGCACCATGTTTGAAGAGGGAAGGGGTCCCCTGGTTCACAGGTGGGGAAACAGGCATAAAAAGGACAAGGCTACGAGAAAGAGGTTCGGGTCTGGGACGGAACCAGCTCTCCTGGCTTCGGGCTAGAGCTCTGCCCGCTCAGCAGCCAGAATAGCATCTTTCATGTTCTCTCCGGCCACAGAAATGTCCTTTCATTTTTACATTTGAGGGAGCAATGAAAGGCAGAGCTGGCCACAGGTCATAACCCATCCCGGGGAAATTTCAGATCAGTTCAGAAGAGGTGAGTCCAAGTTCCTCTACACACAGCTGTGCCCGGGCTTCTGGCAGGAGCCGTGGCATCTTCCGGAGGCCTCCGAGGCCCACGGCAAGCTCTGCATGGCCTCGGGGTCTTCGCACTGCTGTGCCCCGTGCCTGGAATGTTCTGGCGCTCCAGTTTCATGTGGCTTCCCAGGGCTGGCTCCCGGCATCTGCCACATCAAAGACCAGCACCGCCTCCTCAGAGAAGGCTCCGAACACCCCTGGGAACTCGCCTCCCCCCTTCTCCAATTCTCTGCCACCCCGAATCGCTGCTTCTGCTCCTGGGGCTGTTGCTGAGACTCCTTAGTCACTCTGCGGTGGTTTCTGTACTTCTTGTCTTGTCTTCCCACCACCGGTCTGAGTTATCCTGGGCAGGAAGTGGGTGTCCCTCTTGTTTGCCACTGAATCCTCAGGACAAGGAGCCTGGCTCTCTGACGCTGGAGAGCTAACGGGAAACTCGATACATGCTTCATGAATGGAGTGTGGTAAAGTGTCAGGCATGCAGACTTGGCATCGGAGGGCCGTGCACAATGTAGTTCTCGCACTTTCTCTGTGACCTCCGGTGAATGAGAGAAACCTCTGAGCCTCTATTTCCTCATCTGTGAAATGGGAATGATAATGACAGCAGCTAGCGTTTACCAGATCCTCACTATGAGCTGTGCACTGTGCTAAGCCATTTCCACGGATTATCTCAGTTAATGCTCAAAGAGGCCAGGGGGTGGGATGATTGCTACCCACACTTTATATATGATGAAGCTGAGAACTGGTTAAATAACTTCCCCAAATCTCATTGCTAGGAATTGGCCGGTTTGTGATTGGAACTGAGGCCCTACTGCCTAAGTGCTGTTGCTACTGCTGTAGGAACATCTGACTTCCTAAAAACCTCATCTTCCGAAAGTGACTTACTTTTAACATGTAATTTTTTTTTTTCAGAGGAAAAGAGAAGCAGCCACATGTCCTGAGACTCGGTTGCTAGGTCTAAGCCAACAAGGTCATCTCAAGGTCAGCTTCCTGCATCTCCACTCACTGCCCTGGTGGCTCTAAAACTCGGCACCATTAGTGACTCGGCTTGGAGAACTTCAGGGGAGACCTCAGCCAGGTGTTCCCACCTAGCCCTGCGAAGAGTGGACCCTTGCAATCATCACTTCCAAATCATCAAAAATCCCTGGGAGAGAGCATTTTACAGCTTCCCTGAATCCCAGCACGGGAAAACTCAGCCATTGGTGCCCACTCAGCAACTCGGACCATCCAGGCACTCACAGCACTGTGGTATCTTCCCTCAGAGCGGCCCTGTCAGTGCTCTTGGGGTTCAATATATGACTTTGCAAGTCTGGAAACTGAGGCTCAGGGGAATTACCAACTTCCTCAAGGCAACCGCTCGCAAAGGGCAGCATGGCGGATAGAATTCCTTCCCATCTGACGGCAGAGCACAAGCCCTCTCTACTGTATCACTCGCATCGTCTGCTGCATGGAAGCTGGTGAACTCCCAGTGTGGCAGTTCCCACTTCTCATGATCCTCGCTGATCTAATGCAGCCCAGGCCTGGGTGTCACTCAGCATCCTTGTACTGAGTGTCTACTGGGAGCCAGACCCTGCTCCAGGCACCAGAGAGAGGGCAGGGGTCAACAACCGCATGGCCCCTCTTCATGGAACGCACGTGCTCGTGCGGGAACCTGGCAATGAAAGCACGGGGAGAGCTAAGGCGGGGAAGGGCCTACCCAGCTCGTCACAATGCGGTGGGCACTGGAGAAACAGACGCATAAGGTGAACAGAGCAAGTGATCTGGCTGAGCAGCTATTCTTTGCCTCACACCAGGCCGCCGGTCCACATAATCCCGCTTAATCATGACAACCACCTGTGAGCCAGGAATTGCTCATTCTCACTTTAAAGACGAAGGCACTGAGATTCCAACGAGATAAGAATCCGGTCCACGGGTCCTCGATTTGCGAGTTCTGTTCCGTTCCCTTTCCCAAAGCCACCCTCTCTTCACTGCACAGGCAGTGCATACCGAACCCCACGAAACTTCTAGGACTGGTTTACCGACATTGGCTTATGGACTCGGTGCTTATAAGCATATTAACATTTAATTACATAAAGGAAAAGTTAGGGTTCCATACAGTCAATTAAACTCAGTAACAGTGTCCAGCATTATATAAATCACCAAACCGGTAATTGTGTAGATAAAATATTATGAGCATTATCATAAGCGCAGGTGGTGTGAAAGCTCCCTGGGAACAGGTCAGCTTTGGTAAACCTGTCTGTGGTTGCCAGTAAGACTTCGCTACCATGGCCTGGTGAATGTGCATTGAAAGTGGAATGAAAGGGGACGGGGGAGCTAGAAGAGGGTAAAGGAGGATAAATGGTGATGGAAGGAGACTTGACTTGAGGTGGGAAACACAATTCAATATACAGATGATGTACAGTGGTACCTCGAGATACGAGTTTAATTCGTTCCGTAACCTTGAGGCGTGGGAAACTATGAGACGCTCGAGTCGAGCGAGATAAACTGGTGGGTTGTGTGCAGCCGGCCAATCCGAGCGATTACTCCTATCTCAAATGTTGCTCGTATTTCAAAGCAAAAATCGCTCGCTCGACAGCTCGTATCTCAAAAATCTCGTATGTTAGGGCACTCGTATCTCGAGGTACCACTGTATTATAGAACTGCACCCCTGAAACTGATATAATTTTATTAACCAATATCACCCCAATAAATTCAATTTTTTAAAAAAATAAAAATAACTTTTAAAATGTGGAATGAAGACTTTTTAAGGCCAGAGCATAAAGGATCCTCGATTAAGCTACATCTCAAATGACCAGAATGCCCAGATTGGATCTGTCCAATAGGAGTGGTGGACCCCGCATGTTTTGGGGTCTCAGGGATGGTGCTGGGCCCTTGGTCAACAGCAATTAGAGTGTTGCTAGCAGGTCATCCCATTAAATCAGTAAGCCTGTCCTCTCTTCCTCTCGAGTGTTGTTGACACTCTGGGTACATCCAACCAAGACAGAGGCACCCACAAATGGGAAGTGGGCACTGTCCTAATAATTAAGGAAGTAGTCTCTGATGAACATTTGAAAAAGAGACACCAGGGCAGTCACTAAGGTTCCTAAGCACAAGAAACAGCCTCCCTCCTACCCTCCCATGCCTGGGGATTCATGGCAAGGACACACAAACATGTTTCTCTGCTTTGAAACAAGCACTCAGCAACTTTCAGCTCCATACACATTTTTCTCTAATCTGCAAAGGCCTTAACAGAGGATCCTGCGAGTGCAGCCCCTGCCAGCATGACTCTACCTCAGGCTAAAACTCTTTGGAACAGAAATGAGATTCTAACAAAGCCGCCACTTGCTAAATCACATCATAGCCCAGGTCCTGACAGGATGAGAGCAGCAGGTGGTCCTGAAGATGGAAGATTTGCCTGGGAGAAAGGAGCCCTGCATTACGGACTTGGCTCTGCCACCAACTGGCCACATGACCTTGGTCACGCCACGTTCCATTTGAAACGCAACTGGCTGGAAGCTCCTGACAGTCTATCTCAGAAACTCACTGCAGTGCCCATGAAAACACTGGAAAATGTGAAAACTTCCTACAGAAGTGAAAACAAGGATTCGCAATAAAAC